>JARHVA010004880.1:465000-577500 GCA_037957365.1 Torreya grandis | reverse complement strand
TCATCATGTTAATCTCATATAGAGAATATATGAGTTCACATTCAAGGTCCACTTCTCCTTCCTCTTCTTCATCAGAGTCTTCAACTTCCTTTTGATACAGATTTAGATAAGTTGATCCTAATGCCATAAATAAGGACTCATTTCCATTAGGCACAAAGTCACAATCATGGTCATCATCTGAGCTATCACTATCATTTAATGAGTCAATATATTCTCTTATATATAACATTTTATTGTTTTTAAAGAAGGTAATCCTTTTGGAATAGTGGGGCTTCATTCTTTTTCCATGTTCTTCTTGCTCAGAGTTATCCTTTTTCTCATAAGGGCATTTAGCAGCAAAATGTCATACTTTACCATAATTAAAAAATTTAAAGGGTCACTTACCTTTGTACTTTCTATATCCTCTTTTTAATCTTCTAATAAAGTTGGATTCTTCTTCATGAGTCTATTTAGATCTAGATGTAGATGCTTCTACTTTTTTTTTCTAGATGCTTTGAACTTCTCTCCTAGAAGTATCTACTTCTCCCATTCTCATCTCATAAGTAGTGAAGGTTTTATGAAACTCATCTACAATGAACTTATATATATATATCTCTTGATTAATCTATTGTATATATTTTAGAATAATACCTTGATGGAAAATATCTTAGGAACTTTTTGACAATGATTAATTCTTTGATTTCTTCTCCAAGGCCTATGATTGCATTGACTATTTCATCTACCCTAAGAAGGGAGTCTGAAATCTTCTCTTCTTCAGTCATTTAAGACTCTCCAAAATTCCTATGTATGTTTGTAGCTTGGCTTACTTTTATTTATCATCACCTTCATAGATTATCTTTAACTTGTTTTAGATCTCTTATGCATTTTGAGAATGCATCACTTTGACAAACTTTGATTTGGACAATCCACAAAGAATAACATTCCTTGCCTTGTCATTGCTATCATATGCCTTATTTTAAGTATGATAGGCAGGAATTGTAGTAGGGGCTACATATACATTTACTATATATATATATGTATATATATATATAGATATATACATATATATACATCAAACCCGAATTAGGATAAGTATGATTCCTTTCTTATTCTCCAAAATGCATAGTTAGATCCATCAAAGAGAGGAACTTTGTTTGATGAAGATCCTTCTTGACTATCCATTGTGTTCACTATTCCAAGATCTAATTAAGCTAATTAATCTTATTTCAAGGAACCCTAGGCTTTGATACCAATTGTTGGAACACAACTAGATACTAATAAGGGGGGTAAATCAATATATTAACTAAAATTGGTCTTTCAATCCATCTAAAACAAATTCAAAAGTATATGTAGATTAAAAGATAAATGTAGTGATCACATACAAACACAAATGAACATGACAAAAGATTTATACATAGAAAACCCAAATGGAAAAACCATGATGAGAATAACTACTAGAAGCTACTATTTTAGTCTAGCATCATATTTCAAAGCCTCACTAGCAAACCTCAATGGTTACAATATCTAAGGACACTAATCCTAAGGAGACACCAATCCCATAATTTAAAAGCATCAACTCTTAGAAAGCACCCACTTAGTCTATCTGATGGAACTAACCAATCATATTCCTATGGAAATACAACTCCAATTAACAAATTAGATTCATACATGAATCTAGATCTCTATTCTTTGTTACAAGTCTATTATGTAACTTATCATACTCTGCATATTCTCTTTGTGCCTTTATTCTTCTTTACTCCTCTAGTCATGTGTTTGGATATTTATTTATTTGACACACTTCATTGACTTCACCAACCACTCTACTCTATGTTTAATTTTTCTCAATAGCAAATGCAATTATTCAACACCTTTTGCTTTGTCCTAGATATCATATATATATATATATATATATATATATATATATATATATATATATATATATATATATATATATATATATATAAACAAATGATATAGGGTTTGATTATTTTCTCTATGTTCACACTCAAACTATAACACATCATGCCAATTTTTTACTTTAGTTCATTATGACTTGAATTGTAAGTTCCCATGTCTCAATTCTATTGGTCACTAATTGCTATTACACCAAAGGATTGACTTGTTAGTGCCTTATATAATAACTAGAGCTAATCATGACACCTTGAAATATATTCCATGCATCATGCCATAATTTTAGGTCTCTTTTATTATCTATAGCATCTTGTAGACTCAAGTTTTGATGCATAGGATCTTTAATGTAGATTTGATCAGTTAGATTGATCAATCTCATTGTCTGTGTCAAGATTCATGGCTTATATTAAAGTTTATAAAACTAACCATTTATCTAGACATGAATTTAAATGTCAATCATTGATCTTGCCTTTGGTGCCATGATATAATAGTCTCTATTCAATTAGCTCAAATTTAAAATGCATCCATTTGATCACCTTCTAACAGGGTCACACTATTTGTTAGATATTTATACACTTCTAAACTTTAGATTTGCTGAGATGTTAAATATCAACCTCTTTATGCCATTTGAGTCCATTCACTCTATTAGATATTTCTCATCCAAGCTTTTGCATGCCATTAAATCTTCAAAGATGCACATCATTTACCTTGACTTGGTCATTAAACTTTGACACTTTAACCTCATCTCATAGCTTCTTATACCTTTGGATTGCTTCTACTTCATCGATCTACTTGAAATTGATTAGTATTTAACTTGCCATTATGTTGATAAACATCATGCACTTTATATCATTTGAGTCCATTTGTTTCATTGGAATTCATTTGCATAATTACCCACACACCTTCAGATCTTTTGACAAGCCCAATATTTATGTTTATCCAACCCTCAAGGATATAACACTTGTCATAAGTATGTACCTTCCGTACATAACTATTAGTTCCCATTATTGAGACACTTAGCATCCTTGCATTACTTTTTGAACTTTTGACTTTAATCCACACCATAAATTAACTATCTAGGCTCTATGATTGTGACACTTGTCACTTGCATTTTCACCTAGAGGGACCTTTGACAATTTGACTTATCCATGCTCTATTGGATCTCCAATGTCTAATTAAATACAAAATATTGATCTTCCAACTAGCTCAAACTTTACCTTGTGCATATTTGACTAAGTATGGAAACCATTTCAATATACCTTGAAGGGTATCTTTGCACCTACATAACTTCTGCTTCACTCAACCACATGGTTTGAAATTTGGATCATATAAACTAGGCATGAAAGTGAAAAAACCCATATGCTCAATTATTTATAAATCATTCACATGTGAAATATATAAATGCCATTAATATATTCACTTAGATTATTTTACCATAGAGCTAGCTATGCCTCAAACTTACCTAGAAGGCCAACTTTGTCCTTGCATAAATCTTGTTGTGTTTAGTCATATGACCTAAAAATTAGCACATATGATCCTCTTATATAGGGGATTCCATACATATATCCATTTTATCTTGAAGCCTTCATAAATTTAAGATATGACATTATAAAAGTGCCTACTAATCTTTATCTTACAACTTAAAAATTTAAATGAGTTGGAAAACACTGTCAAAATGCCTTGGAGCTTTACTTTGCTCAAGCATATATTTTGTCACACTACATTGTGTGACTTGAGATTTAACACATATAAATGAGGAACAAAAATGAATAGACTTATTTTATCATTTTATCCTAACACCTCCATGTGTGCAAACACTAACCTCATCAACATGATTACTTGGCTTTGTTTATCCCTTTTTGCAAATTTGGCTAAGTATAGAAACTTAGTGGATTTTGTCCCAGTAGCCAACTTTTCATCCCCATAACTTTAAATATGTTTCATATCATGGATTCAAATCTAGTGCATAACAACTAGGGACTAATTTGATCACAACCATGTGACCAACTCCCCCATACTCATTCACACGTGGCAATGGTGATGTCAGCCAAATGCCTTCTCATCTTCTCTATCATAGATCCAAAATGTCTAAATGAATAATATGAAGTACTAGATGAATTCCATTTATAGACACACGCATTCTAATCATCCTTGACCTCTTATAAGATCACCATGATCACCATATTCATCCTTGAGCATTAATGACATGCTCATAATGTCCCTTTTGACATTAATGACAATCATATTTCCAATACAAATACATAAATTTAGTCCATAAAATGAAATGAAATGAATCCATAACATCTATTTTATTAAAAAATAATAAACATAATAAAAAATAGTCTTAAACATACCATTCGAGTATGATCATATCAAAAATTCTAGTTACCTAAATCATAAAGTAACTTATAATGCTATTTCATCCCCAAAATAATCATTATAACATAGGATTATATATTTTTTCATATTCCACATATAAAATAAAATCCAATCCAAAAAATCATAATATGCTTTATATTTTGTTGATGCCTTTAAGTGTATCACAAATGCTCTTAGTGTTTAATGAACAATTCTCATTTTAGAATTTTGAGAATTCAGATCATGAGTAGTAAGTTTTAGTAATATAGTTACTTGTGGTGAAATAAAGGTAGAGAAAATTAAAATATTCCACAAATTTATTTGATTGGTGGTTGAGAGCCACCGTGGTCCTTAATATATACAAATTTTGAAGTATTTATGCTGATGTTAGTGAATTATGATCAAATTTTTACACTAAAGACTAATCTAAGTGAATATTTACAATGAGATATAAACTAGAATGATTTGGTCATAAAAAAGGAAGCAAAAGGAAGGGTAAGGTAGAAATAAAGTATGTGATTTCTGATCTTTGCCTCAAATGTCATGACAAGGTTTTAATTTTAACTAAACATGCATTTAACCAATATATAATGTGAAGTAGCAGATGCTTAAATCCCATAATATACTAGGTGAATATTTGAAGAAAGCATGAAAGATAAGTATGAACTAAATTTGACTTAAAGGTTTACTACTACAATCAAATAACATTTGCACGTCTTAATGTAGAGCAAATAAAATGAAGCAAAGTTTAAGAACATTTAAGTAATATAACATCAACACAAATTAGTAACCCTGCATCAAATATGCACATTTATTATTCATAGAAACCATTCAAATTCAAGTATTAAAATAAGAATTGAGAGAGAATCCATGTAACAATTGATACAAAATTTTTTGGATAAACTTTTTAGTATTCCTTGCTTATATTAATTGCTCAAAAGTATACAAGTTTTAGCTCAAAACTCCCTCTCCTTACAAAATTATAAAAGTACCTTTTATAGAAGATTTAGGAAATACACCAATCAGTCATGAGATTAAAAATGTACAAGAGATAAGGATAGGTGTCCTTTTTACAAGGTTATATAAGACATTCTCTTCTCCAAAGCAAACTGACCTATAGGCAAATGTGATAACAAACTAGCACATGCCTTTAAAAAAAGAATATTCTACTTTATGAATATTATAATGTTTCTTACAAAGTGGAATATTATTAATTAGTTGGTAGGCCTTGCACTGAAGATCTCCCTTACTTTTCTTAAAGGACATTCATGGCTTTGTGGTTTCTACTCATCAACCAACCTTAGGTTGATAGCTGGCTCTAATAGGTATTCATCCTCTTGGTTTATCAAGTCATCAAAATCTCTATCATTTCTGACCATGGCCTCCTTAATAGTCCTTACCTCAAAAAATTTCTCCTTTATAGTTAGGATCATGCCCATGATCCTACTATTATCACCTTCAGACTAGCCCTACCTTTTTATTCTAACTTCTTTCATAACTAAAGTAACCTTGTGTTGATATTAATAATATCCAATGATTCCTAAGGAGTTAAGTGTGGAGGGTGTGGCAAGCATGGTTCCAAGAATTTGCTCAATTTTGATTATCAATTCTTCTTCATCATCAAAAATTCTCTTTAATCTCTTTAAACATGTGTTCAAATATTGGATCTTGTCAACAATTATGCCCATAATAGTATTCAAGTGGGCAAGGCTTATGGTTCTATAACCAGGGATCCTATCCTCAACCATTATGCTGATGAGGTCCTTGATTTTATCTTTTTAAGTCTACCATTGGGCTATCAAGCCCTTGGCTACTTCATCTATATGAGCTAAAGGATTATGTCTTGTCTTTATTTCTTTCAAGGAATTGAACATATCATGGAAATATGCCTTAAATATTTTTGTCATCTCCTTTGGAACTGATAAGATAGCCTATGTTTATAGATTCTCTTTCTATTTATTCAAGTTCTCAATATTTTGGTATAGGCCTTTGATGCCTAAATTTAGTTGGGTTGAATTGGCATCACCCAGTCCAACTATGTCCTCCTCATGAATTAGGTGCTCACCTGGTGCCTGTCCTACCACATGAGTTAAGCCCACAAAAGTTTCAACTCGCTAAAAGGTGAAATCCTCACTTTTAACCATGGTCTTCTTGGTGGTTACCTTTCCAATCCTACTACTTTTAGGTTAAACTGCATGCTGACTAATGACTCTATAGCTTTTGGAGATCTGTGATCTTCCTAAATCTCCAAGTGTGTCCATATGAATGCCACTTGACCCTAATATGATAATTATTCTTCTTTATTCCTCTTCCTTCATTAAAGCCATAATCCATGGCTTAACTTCATCAAGAACATCAATGTAGACTATTTGGGTCAAGGCCCATGAATGTTGCAATGTTAGAATTTTTTGCATCTTCCCATAAATGAACCATTTAGGTATGATTGGCCCATGGATGGGATTCTCATCATTGAAAAAGTTAACTTCACTTAATGGATTAGTGAAGGTTAACTTTGGTTTCTTCTTTGTTGTCACTAGGACTAATGCCAACTTATCCTTTCTCTTCAGGGGTGCAACTGAAATTACATCCATTGTAACTTCTTTCCCTTTTTCTTGTCTTATTTCCTCATCTTGGGCTTAAAGTTCCTTAGCTTGATCTTCTTCATTTGACCCATACATCTCAAGAGGCACCTTAAATTCATCTTCCATTGTCTCATCAAAATCCAATGTAATCATGTACATATATTCTATTTTGGACTATGGTCTATTAGGTTGAGCTGAGGATGATGGTCCTTCCCCAAGTCTCTCTTCCAATTTCTCTTTCCCAGATCATTCTACCACTTATGCTTCTAGTTACTATAGTGGTTATTCTAGAGGGGGCCTAAAATAAGGTCCAATAAACCAGTGGTACTATAGGGGTCCCATCTACTAGATCTCTATAGGTGGCTTTTCATCTCTAGCTAGCCTAGCCTCAAGCTTAATGTTGTGCTTCTTTAATTTGGCCAATACATCTATGAAATTAGTGGCCCTGATGTACATCATGTCATAAACACCTAGACTATGATCATAGGGGTAATTAATTGTTCTTGATTTTAAATGTTTAGTGACCCTATTATGAGGGTCCCATTGCCTTATCTCATCCATTTGTAAGTTGAAGGAATACCTATGTTTGGAGATGACATTCACATGTTCCCAATTATATATCATAATCCTACTAATGCTCAAAGGAATAGGGTGAAGGAGGCCATTCCATTTTTTCTTGCACACACCATATATACCATTGAAGAGTTGGTATGCAATTTATTATTCTACAAATTTGGTTGGCACATGGATTGGTAGTTTTAAGGGTTTAACTAGGGTCCCTTGTATTCTTATTACTATGAAATCTAGATAAAACCAAATGTCCCCCATTAACTCTACATAATTTTTTATTAGATGGCTGACCTTACTTATGGGAATCCCTATGATGGCTTCTACCAAATTTGGATACACACAATCAAAAATAAATTTTATGTTGTCTCTATATTGAAAATGTGCAACATGGAATAGTGGTGAGAGATAGTAAGTCTCCCATCAAGTTACCAATTATTTATGTTTGGGATATTTATGGTGGATAATAAGGCATCCAATAGATAATACATCATGAAGAAGTGGCCACTAGTCTTCTTCTTTATAGCTAATAATTGTTACTTCAAACAAATGTTAATCATTTCACCAGTTGGGGGTATGAGTCCCTTTTCCACCATGAAGTATACATAGGGAACTTAGACATTATTAACATGTGTAGTGGAAGGGGATCTAGATAACCTATTTAGAAAGGTCATGATTACTCTGATCCCTTCCCTAAATTGAGATATTAGGATCTTCCCTGTGGGGTCCTAGATTACATGTGTTCTAGTAAATAACCATGGGGCAAGGATAACATTCAAGTCATTCATACTAGCCCATGCTCTAATTGTGGGAAAGTTTATATGAGGCTTGCCTAGCTTGTAATATCTTTCAAATGATAAGGGGGATATGTATGCTACCTTTTTTAAAGTATGCTCATGAATTATCCAATATTTCTCAACTTTACAATCAATGAAAATGGGGGCAATAACATTGATGCATTGTAATACCTTTGGTTTTGATGAATCATAGTGAAGATTGGTTATCTAGATGGATACTAGGTCATTGTACCTCTACAAGATTATAGCATTCTTCTGCACCTCTCTAGCAATGGCTTGCATCTTCACAATAGTCTATAAAATCTCAAACCAGTTCTTATTTCTAGTGTTTAATGCCACAATATCAAAGTTAGTATCCTTAAAGACCCTCCCCTCATGGTATGAAGTCAAATATAAATATATCTCATCTATTTATTGTTGCCTTCAAGCTGCCATGACTTAAAATTAAAAATATTTACTAATGGTTTGTAATTAGCCTCTAGGTTAATTTGTTCATACTTAGATTATAATTGAACTCTTCTTGGCTTGACTATGATTAATCCAAGTTCAAATTAGGGATTCTTATGGAGGTTAGGTATTTTATAAAGCTTTAATGGTGATGGATATTTAAATTTAGGCTCATTCATGTCTCAAATTTAATTTAGACCTCTATCTTTATACCTTTACATTTTTTTCCCATCAAATCTTTGATTTTGTCATTTTGTGCTTATGTGGCACGTATGTGGCTTCTATTTGGAAACTTTCATGGCATTTTTCATAAATTCCTTAAAGGAACTAGTTGTTGCCTTTTGAAAATACATCTTTTCCTTCATGTAATTAGATATTTGTTTATAGATCAATGTAGACCATTGATTGTGATCCTAGGATTTGATAGCTATTGGTTGCTTTTGTGTCAAGCCCTATGGTTGTGCCACTTGGCACCTTCATAGGCCTGATATGTTCTTGGTTTGTTAGTGAATGCATGTTTTCCATGTGTCAATCCCATAGGTCTTTGGAGGTATATTGAATAACCTTCATTGATTTTTCTTTGTCCAATCAACTTGCTCCAATTAATCATGAGTTGTTGATCTTGCAAGATGCATAATGCATAATTAGCATCGGGACATAAGAAGGAACTTAGGATAAATACTTTGGGCTAAAGTCTATTTCAAATTAATAAACATGACATAGACTTTAGGTTAAAATATTTAAAGCTAAGTTTCATAATGTATGTGAAAGGGGCCTAAATAATAAAAGGACCAAATGCTAGGTTTTAACCTAGTATTTTATCATATTAATAAACATGATAAAAACTTAGGTTAAAAATCATTTTACACTAAGTTTTATGTCACACGGACCTCCTAAAATAAGACCTAATATAAGTATCTAACTTAAGGTTTATTTCATTCAAATAAATGCAATTAGAGCCCTAGGAAATAGACTTAGATTAAGGCTATGTCTATAAATATTTAGAACACAAGATCATTTTATCATTTGAAGTCCAAAGGTCCTAAGTGTTTGAACATTTTTTGAGGATTCCCTTGATTTACAATATAAGTAGTAGACTTTAGTCACATTTACAAAGCATATTTATGTGTGTAAGTAATATATCTGATGACCTTAAATTTGATGGCCTTGTGGATGTCAATGATGGACTCAAAAGAATCAACTGATGGTTGTAATAATGCCAAATTTAAGCTCATGACTCATTGGGTTTGATGGGATTAAAGTTGATAGTCTTGTAGATGTCAATGAAAACCTCATAGATGTCAAATTATGGTCATGAGAACATCAATTTGAAGCTCAAAAAGTCCTTTTAGTCTATAGATCTTGGATTTAATATTCTTTGTCTAATCATATTGCCTTGATTAACCATAGACCATCAATTAAGATTTGAATAGATTCACACCATTGGTTCCTGCAATCATAAAGGAGAACAAGTCAACTTAGGACCATGTCATAAAATTAGACTAAGACAAAAGCCTAATTTTATAATCATCATGAACTAATTACTTTTAAATATTATGGTCATAACCTAAGGTTCCATTATATTAAAAAATATAATGAAACTTAGGATAAAAACTTAGGTTAATTCTAAATTTTAATGTGCAGGGCCCCATTTTGATGCTAAGCTCAAACATGGGATTGTCAAATGAAAAATTCATAGGCCTTATTATCTTTTGACTTTTCAACACTACATTCACTCCATTGGATCCATTCTATGTGAGTAACCACTGACCATTGATCTTGATCCAAATACTTGCACTTGATTGGCTCTTTTGAATTATTAAATCCATATAATAAGTTTTATCCTAATGTTTCATTATATTAATAAATACAATGAAACCTTAGGGTAAAAATTAGGCTAAGTATATGTTTGATAATAGGGGGACCTTTAACTTTAATGATGATCACACACCATCCAATATTCAGTCCTGTTGAAGCAGGAATCATTGATCATGATCTAGGGGCTCACATGGGATTGGTTTGATGGATCAAGGTTTATAAGTTTGTCAGGCCTCCTAAGCTCTATTAGATCCTTCTTTGTGATGAAGTGAGAGCCTTTAGATATACAAAAAAGTGAGGGGATTAAGTTAGGACATAGGTCAACATAAGAACTTAGGCTAAGGATTTAGATTAAGGTCTCATTCATGTTAATAAATACAAATGAGAACTTAGGACTAAAAATTTAAGCTATGTAACAAAAGGACCATGTGATATGATGAGGTCAAGATAGGAAAATAAAGGGTCATACACATGTGAATGTTTATATTTTATTAAAATGAAGTGGACAAAATGGGGAAAACATAAAGGTATCAAGCATGATTTTAGGCTAAGGTTTGGTCATGCTAAAAAAATGACCGAGCCTTAACAAAAAATTAGGCTTAATTATAAAGTAGGTTTAAAATATTATCACAAATTTAATCCTACTAAATTTTAATTCAAACCAAGGGTCTAAGCTAGGGTTTGTTAAAAGAGGATTTTAGAACATGATTGCAACTGTGACATCTTATAGACCAATGTCTAGCAAAATCTTGAATGAGGGAAATATTGTTAACATCCCAGTATGATCCACAAAAGTAGCTCCATTAAACCTACAAATTAAGACATAAAAGTCAATTATTACCAACATTAGGTAGGGTTAAAGCAAAATTATGAATAAATGAGCCAATTTTAGGCATGGATGATCTTTAGATTCTGACAACCTTATAAGATATCAAGATTTCAGTGTTAAGGTTCAAATTAATCACAAGGGTCCCTATTTTTAAAAAATGGGGGTATGTTAACCTTAAAAAATGGTGAATTTTAGGGAAACATATTAATATGTTAGAACTTAGAGACTCTTGTTCAGACAAATAACTAGGTCATTCATCCCACTTGACTAATGCCATTATCAAGATTAGTTCATGGTTGAAACAAGCTTTGCACATGTAGAATTAGGATTAACATCAAGACATAGCCATGTTGTGTGTGTTATTTGATTCCAATTCATATTTACCATGGGATTTAGGGGAAAAATTCCAGGTTTCATGCCTTTAATCATTAACATTGACTAGGGGTATGTTTAGATATTCATTAGGAACCATACTTCTAGTTTAGGGAAGGCTTGGGCATTGGTCTATTTTCAGCCAGACATCTATAAACCCAACTGAGATGCCTTTGAATCCACTCATGGCGTTGTTCCACTACTATCCAGGCATCCATAGCCCCAATGGAGATTACCTTAATCACCTTTGCTTGAAAAGCATTTTATTTTACAATAAGTTCTTATTTTTGGTATTTTGGGTTTTTTAGACTTTTAACAAAGGTTGGGAACTAGGGTAGCTAGGTTTAAGGATTTATTCAAGTATCTAATATTTAGATAATAACCTATTGTTAAAACCTTTGTCCTAGGCAAGGCTATTTATTAAGTGTAAATATGCATGTACCTTAATAGATTAATATTTCATTTTATATGTATAATTCTTCTTAAAACTAGGTTCAAGTCAAGAAAATGTTTAAGGTATTATGGAATGGTTAACCTATTCATGGGTCCTAAATAGTTTATTTAAATCATAACATTAATCTCACATCTTAATTTCATGGTCATCAAATGCATGAGGTTCATACTAGCATTTTTAAACTTTTGGAGTTTTAAGCAAACTAAGGAACTTTGAGCTGAGGGTTATCCAAAAGGACTTATTTGAAGCAAGGGATAAGACAAAAATAGAAAACACATGACAAAAAGTAGAAAAGTAGGAATCAAAAGGGAAATAAATAAATACATACATATATATACAAACAAGGGATAAAAAGGAAAAAGCTAAAGAAAACTAACTAGCCTACCTATGCTAACTCTAACCATCTTATATATTTACTCCATGAAGAACCTAGGAGGAGAAACAAAGAAGTAATGATTGAGATACTACCTATTAGTGGGTAGTGTGAACTCTACTCCTTATAGATCTTTAAACTACTACTTGAAAGTGTTATCTCTAAATATCTACAATCTGATAGGGGCCAATCCATAGAGGTGTGAATGTGCCATGTTTTCCCTTAAGCTCAAATGCTTTATCCCAAAGAAGAACTAAATCTCCTTATCTAAACACCTTGATATTTTATCTCTGTTCAAACCACTCTTCACTATAGTATAATGCCTATTAAATTTAGCAAGAGCTTTTTCTTGTGCATCTTCCATTTAAATGATGTCCAATATCCTTGAGTTTACAAATTCTTGGCCTTCCTCCATATACTCTTTCATAAACTTGTAAGTTGGTAGCTTGAGTGTGATGGATAATATAGGATCTTGACCTTATTATAGCAAGAAGTGAGATGATTTAAGAGCCTACTTGACCCTTGTTCTATCTGCCCAAAGGGCATACTTAAGAATCTTGCATCATGTTCTAGGTTTGTTAGTAGTATATTTCTTAATGGCTTTCATCAAGTTTTTATTTGTTGACTCAGACACTCGATTAACTTGAGGATAATGGTTAGATGATAAGTTGAGAGTAATGTTTTTGTCATATGACCATTCTATCATTTCTATGGATATGAATGCTGACCCATTGTCACATACCAAAGAGACTAGAGTCCCAAATTTGGTGCATATATTTTCTTCTAAAAACTTGATCACTTCTTCTATCTTGCATTATTTAGTGGATACTACTTTAGTCAAATTAATGTAATACTTTATTGTTTTTAGAACATACTTATGAAATTTTAATGAGTTGGGGTTGATTACTACCCCTATAAAGTCTAGTCCCTACTAGGCAAAATGTTTGTCAATCATGACTAGTTGTAAAGGCATTTCTACCTTTGGCTCTTTTGTGCTAAATATTTTTCATGAATGACATTCCCTCACATGTTTATGATAATTTTTGAATATGTTGGGCCAATAATAGCTAGACCTGAGGATATTGTGATCTATTTTTCTTTTAGATAGATGCTCACTTCCCAAATTTCATGGAAAATGCTCATTACCTTAGTCACTTTTTCTTTGGAAATACATCTCAGGTATAAACCTTAAAAGTTATTTGAATATAAGACTCCATTTTTGATGAGGTAGTGAGTTTCCTTGAGCCTTAGAGCTCCTATTCCATGGTTATTCCTATAAGACAAGTACCATTGATTAGTAAATGAATGATGGAATCATACCACTCAATAAATTAAAAATTATACTGATCAACTTGCATGATACTTAGCTTAGGGATGGTATTGGAAATCATTTAAATTAGGCCTTGACATCTTACCAATTTTATAGTCTTCATCTCTATGTCATAATCTTGAAGGATAGACATCCACTTACCTCTTCACTCTCCAAGTTCACATTGGTTCAACATTAGTTAGTGGTTGGATCTAGAAAAATTGCATGCACCTTGGTCCTAATAATGTAGTGCTTAAATTTATTGACTGATTTAACTAATAAAAAAGCTTTTTTGTCAATTAAAGGATAATTTAACTCAACATTTTTCAAATTAGTGCTCATAAAAGCAATTGGATGGTCAGATCCTATATTTTTTGAGTTAAAATAACAACAATAGTGTGGTCAGAGGAAAAAGAGTAGAGATTAAAATCCTTTAAAAATTATGGACTTATAAAGACTAGAGCTTGACTAATTTCACTTTTGATGTCCTTAAAGGCTTTCTTGGATTCGTCATTTCATGAGACTTTAGCATCCTTCTTCAGTATATCATTCAATGGCTTGAGAATTTCTAAAAACTAGAAATGAATTTTATCACAAAGTTTATCTTACCAAAAAATGATTTTAATTCTTTTTTACTATTGTAAGGATCTATCTTAGATATAGCTTCCACTCTTTTAGGATCAATGGAAATGCCATCCTTAGTGATAACATGGCCTAATAGTTTACCTTCAGTGACATAAAAAATGCTCTTCTTAGGGTTAAGGGAGATTCCATGCCTTCTACACCTTTCAAATACCTACTATAGATGCATGAAATGGTCCTCCCTATTCTTATAAAAAATAGTTAGATCATCCAGGTAAATTATGATACACTTACCAATTAAGCCTTGGAATGCATGGTCCATGGCCCTTTGGAAAGTGGCTCCTACATTTATCAGTCTAAAAGGTATTATTTTGTATGAAAATGTGAACCACTTAGTTGCAAATGTTTTCTTCATTCTATCTTCCTTATCTAATAAAAAATGGTTTTATCTAGAAAAACCATCAAGAAAGGACATCATGGCTGAACCTGAAATAATTTGTATTACCTAGTAAAAAGAGGGAAGAGGATAATTATCTTTCTTAGATGCTCTATTCATATTTATAAAATCAATACATAGTATAATTTCACCATTTTTATTCCTAAATGGTACCAAATTGGTGACCCAAGTATAGTTCCTAATGGGGAATACAATTCTAGCATCTAACAATCTCTTGACTTCCTTGAAGATCATGGGTTCTAAAATAGGATTCACAGGTCTTTTTTTCTGCTTGAAAGGTTTGAAATTTTATTTGAAAGGTATGGTATAGGTGATGAATCTTGGATAAAAAATCTTCAAGTCATCATATGACCAATCTATCACATCTTTGTATTTTGTCAACATCTCTTTGGCTTTCTTGTTCACAATACTAGTGCAGGCTTTTCTAACATTAACCAACTGAGGTTGATCTTTAGGTCCAAGATCAATTACATAGTAATACTTTACACTATATTTAGAAATATTAGAAGCTTCAAGTATATTATCTTGGTCATTCCACGACAATCATCCTTTTGGGTATTTTATTGTCATTTAGTTGGATGACTTTGCCATCAAACTTGAATATTCTAAACACATTTTCATCAGCCTCATCAATGATTCGAGCCTTAAATGATCCTGAGATAGTCATGAAGTTTGGTATTATTTGATCATCACTAAAGAATTATAGATGGTTCACATTATTTGTTATAAAAGGGTAAGGTATCATTTCAATGCTAAAGTTTTGTGTATCATGGTCAGGCATGAGATTAGCTACAGTAGAGGCCAATTCATCAGCAACATTATTTTCCTCCCTTGGGGTAAAAATAATATTGAAGGCATAAAAGGATTCCAATATATCTTAGACTCTAAATTTTTACCTCTTTAGGTATGATAGTTTGCACTGATACTTGTTTCCTACTTGATTTAGTACTAGTTTTGAATCACCATAAACTAATAGTTCTTTGACCTTGTTTTTGATGGAAAATTATACACCTAAGATGAGGGCCTCATATTTTTTAAGGTTATTAGTGAAAGGAAAGTAGAGTCTATAAGAAGAATGATATTTATTACTAATAGGGTCAATCAAAATAATGCCTAACCTAGATCTAAATTTACACCTAGCCCCATCAAAACACAACTTTCATAACCTAGGTACTATGTGAGAAGATTTTGGATCACATATCTTGGTGATTTCTAGGGTGAAAACTCCTAAATAAAAATCAATTATGTTGACCCTTTCATTGACAACATTATACTTAGTAATCATGTGTTTCATTCTTAGCTCTCTCTCAACTTTGATCTGGTTGTCAACCCCCTTCCAAGGTAGTCATAAGTGTGAATAGTTTGTGGACATATATCCATTCAAAGCCTTTGTCCATTCTCTGCTTAAAAGTAATCCATATGCCTCAAAGATGTCTACCACTTGGATATCTATAAAATGTTAGACCCTTAGCTTAGAAGCCAATTGCATGTGGACATTTAACAATTCTCCAACCACTTTGACCCTAGACTTATCTAACTGGGTGATAACCCTATCAGACTTAATGGGGGTCAAACCAAGTTGTTTATAAACACCTACTAGAATAATATTTATAGAGGCACTAGAATCCAACAAACATTTATGCAATTTTTTACCAAACATTTTGATTGTAAGCAAGAAGGGTGGGGACTCTATTTTAGCTTTATACATAGCTACGTTGGTATCATCAGTCTTAGACATCTTGATAGATTTTTTGTACAAGGATTCTAAAAATAAATCTCTTTGATCTATGATTTGTATCAATTCATGCAAGTTAATATTAGATTTAATTTTATTCATGTCCTTTACAATATTATAACCATTCTTATTAGAAGATTTGGAAGTATCAGTATTAGGTCCAAAAGTACTTACCTTTGGAGGCTCTAGATTATTATTTGAAGTGGTATTCAAGGGAGTACCAAAGTTGTTTAGAGGAGTAGAAGTAGTCAAAGGCTACCTCTATTCTCTATTATTTAGAGGATATGTCTTTTTTAAGAACTACTATAAGGCATGAAATTCTTTAGGAACATCATCAAGTTCATTGTCTTCTTAGAAGGGGAAATCAAACATTTCCACCATGAAGGTCTAGTCAGTAGGCTTGGATCCTAAATTACTTCCACCATTATATATGTTAGTCACTACCTCAAAAGTGTCCAACTCTTCTTGAAATGCTTCAAAAGCTTTATAAAATTTAATGCAATCAATATCACTATGATTAGTATTATAAAGGACCCTATAATAATCAAGCAAAGCAATATTAATAAGATTAATATCCATAGTCTTCTTTTCATAAGATGGTTCACTATTCTTATTGTTGTGGAAACTATCATTATTAAACCTATTATTTTTCCTATTGAACCTTTGGAAAGAGAAGTAATTTTCTCTAATATTACCAACTTGTTTTTGTAGCTGAAGGAAGTCAGTGCTCAGTTTTTGGACCATTTTTAGAGTGGACTCATTCTCATTTTTGGGGGTTTCTAAATTATGAATATAGTTATTACTAGTACTAGTAGATGGTACCAAGGCCCTTTTATTATTTACATTAAATCCATTATTAGTAGGGTGATTCAAGAACCCCAAATTTTGGTTAGGAGTAACACATGTTAGAGGTAGTTGGTTTAGATTTGGGAGCTGGTTGAGATCAGGCACATTCTATTTATTATTAGGAAAAACATTCAAGGTAGGAATATGTGGATTATAATTGGGAATAAAGTAGTCCATTTGTCCTTGGGGTTGCATCTAGTCATTAATGATCACAACCTTAGCATAAGCTAAAGTTAGTGTGTTTATTAGACCTACAACTCTCTTTATGAATACTAAAGTCATGGGATCAAGAGAATCTTTATAGATTTACAAGGCCAATGCTTGATCAGGTTTATAAGGGTCAATGGTTTTGACATACATATTCTATAACCCATCATTGAAAGCTCCTATAGGTTCATTGGCATCCCATTTTAGGGTAGTAAATTGTTGGTACAAGACATAAGGGTTGATTATTTTTCCAAACTGGTCAATGAAGATGTTGTTAAACTCATTCCAGTTGGAAATGCAATTATCAATAAAATACCACTCATATGCAACATATTTAAATTTAAAAGGGAATAAACTACATGCTACATCCTTATGAGTTACATTTAACAATCTCAATATAGCTTTAAATGATTTAACATGTTCTTCTACTGTTACAATACCACTAGGACTAAAAGTTGGCAAATAATTTTTAGAATTTTGAGGAAGGTCATGAACTACACCTTATATGTTAATAGGAGAGATTCATAACCAAGACATACCATAATGAAGGTTGAATGCAAGAGTATCTTGGAGTGGTGAAGTTGGTAGGGACTTGTAATGCCTATGTCTACCTTTATCTCATCTAGTTATCTTATGGATTTTGAACTCAAGTAAAGGCTCTGTTATCTCAAAGTGTAACCTTGTTTGGATTCTTGGAAGTTCCATCTTGATAACTTTGGATCCTATTTGAGATACAATGTGTCAAACCAATATTTACAAAGAATAGGACTCAAATTTACACATTAAGCTAATTTTACAAAGATATATGTAGAAAACAATAAAGGGCATCAAATTTAACTAAGTTAGCTAAAAGATGTGTCTAATTATGCAAATATGGTTAATATTTACAATTATAATCCCAAATGAACCTAGATTTATGGAAGATCCATCAATCTTTGGCCAAAACAAGCTATTATAACCTCAAATACTATAAATTCTCAGATCTTAAGCTATCTTTACCATAATTAAGCATCTAACCTCAAAGAAATTTGATCTTTGTTTGAAAGAAGCACAAATATGTGTCAAAGACCACAAAGATCAATGATCTTTACATTTTTTAGTAAAGAATTGTAAAAATATGCAAACATAACACCGATATTTGATCAAAACACACTAAGACTACCAAAGATGGCCTTCCTTCTAGTGCCAATGGAGCTCATCCTATTGATGCCTTTAAGTGTATCATAGGTGATCTTAGTGTTTAAATAACACTTCTCATTTTAGAATTCTAAGAATTCAGAGCATGAGTAATAGGTTTTAGTAATCTTGTTAGCTATGGTGAAATAGAGGTAGAGCAAATTAAATTAATCCATAAATTTATATTGATTGGTGGTTGGGAGCCACTATGGTCCTTAATCTATGAAAATTTTGAAGTATCTATGCTGATGTTAGAGAATTATGATCAAAGTTTTAAACTAAATACTAACCTAAGTGAATATTTAAAATGGGATATAAACTAGAGTGATTTAGTCATGAAAAAGGAAGCAAAAGGAAGGGTAGGGTAGAAATAAAGTATGTGATTATTGATTTTTCCATCAAATGTCATGATAGGGTTATACTTTCAATTGAACATGCATTTAACCAATATATAATGTGAAGTAGAAGATACTAAAATCCCACCATACACTAGGTGAATATCTAAGGAAAGCATGAAATAATACAAGTATGAACTAACTTTGCCTTAAAGGTTTACCATTGCATTAAAATAACATTTGTACATCTTAATACAGAGCAAATAAAATGAAACAAAGTCTTAGAACATTCAACTAGTCTAACATCAACACAAATTAACAACCTTGTATCAAAGATGCACATTCAGTATTCATCAAAACCATTCAAATTTAAGGATTAAAACAAAAAATTGAGAGAAAAGCCATGTAAGAATTTATACAAACAAATTTTGACAAACTTTTCAATATTCTTTGCTTATATTAACTGCTCAAAAGTATACAAGTTTTAGCTCAAAACTCCCTCTACTTACAAAATGGTAATACTAACTTTTTATAGAAGACTCAAGTAATATACCAATTATTCATGAGATTATGAATGTACAAGAGATAAGGAAATCTATCATTTTTACAAGGTTTTAGAATACATTCTCTTTTCTAAAGCAGACTAACCTATAGGCAAATGTGCTAACAAACTAGCACATACCTTTACAAAAGGAATATTCTACTTTTTGAATATAACAATTTTTCTTACAAAGTGGAATATTATTAATTAGTAGGTGGGACTTTCACTGAAGATATAACATATTGTTCTTGAAGGATGTTCATGGCTTTATGGTGCTACTCATCGACCAACCCTAAGTTGACAAATGGATCTAATAAGCATTCATCCTCTTAGGCTACCGAGTCATCAAAATCTCTATCATTTTTGGCCATGGCCTCCTTAATACTCCTTACCTCAGTAATTTTCTCCTCTATAGTCAGGATCATGCTCATGATCTTGTTATTATCACCTCTAGACTAGCCCTAACTTGTACTTCTAACTTCTTTCATAACCAAAGTGACCCTGTGCTTATATTCATCATCTCCAATGATGTCCAGGGAGATAAGTGTGGAGGGTGTTAGAAGCATGGTGCCAAGAAGTTGCTCAATTTTTCTTATCATTTCTTCTTCATCATCAATGAATCTCTTTAATCTCTTAAAGTATGTGTTTAAACTTTGGATCTTGTCAAAAATTATTCCCATAATAGTATTCAAGTGGGCAAGGCTTATGGTTCTAAAACTAGGGATCCTATCCTCAACCATTATACTAATGAGTTCCTTGATTTTGTATTTTGAACTATACCATTAGGCTATCAAGCCCTTGGTTAATTTATCTAGGTGGACCAAAGGATTTTGTCTTATCTTCATCTCTTTCAAGGAATTAAACATATCATGGAAATATGCCTCAAACATCTTTATCATCTCCTCTAGAACTAATAAGATAGCTTGGGTCTCCAGATTCTCTTTTTACTTCTGCAAATTCTCAATATTTTGGTATAGAAATTTGATGCCTAACTTTAACTAGGTTAATGGGAATTAGCCTGTCCAACTATGTCCTCCTCATAAATTGGGTGCTCACCTAGTGCCTATCGTCCCATATGAGTTAAGACCACAAAAGGTTCAACTCACTGAAAGGTGAAATATTTACTTCCAACCATGGTCTTCTTGGTGGTTACCCTTTCCAATCTTGTTGTTTCTAGGTTAAACTACATGCTGACTGATGACTCTATAACTTTTGGAGGTTTTGGGGTCTCCATCTATGTGCTTATTGAAGCTCTAGGGATGTCCATCTAAATGCCATTGGACCCTACTATAGAAATTATTCTTATTTCTTCCTCTTTGATATTAAATCCATAATTCATGGCTTGACCTCATCATGAACATCAATGTGGACTATTTGGATCAAGGCCCATGAATGATACAATGTTGGAATTTTATACATCTTCCCATAAATGAACCATTCAGGTATGATTGGCTCATGGAAAGAATTATCATCACTAAATATATTAAATTCACTCAAGGGATGAGTGAAGGTTAACTTTACTTTCTTCTTTATTATCACTAGGACTCCACTTGTGCTTCTAGTTGCTATAGTGGTTTCTATGGAGGGGAACTAAAAGAGGGTCTAGAAAATAGGAGGTACTATAGTCATCTCATCTTTCAGATCTTTTCATGTGGCTTGACATCTCTAGATAGCCTAGCCTGAAGCTTAATGTTTTTATTCTTTAACCTAGCCAATACTTTTTTGAAATTGGTGGCCCTGATGTACATCATGTCATAAACACCTAGCCTATGTTCATAGGGGTAATTTATTGTTCTTGATTTTAAATATTTAGTGACCCTATTATGAGGGTCTCATTGTCTTAGCTAATCCATTTTTAAGTTGAATGAATCCCTATATTTGGAGATGACATTCACATTCTCCCAATTTGATAACATAGTCCTACTGATGGTCAAAGGATAAGGGTGAAGGAGGCATTTCATTTTTTTCTTTCACACACCATCTATACCATTTAAGAGTTAGTATGTAATTTCTTGTTCTACCAATTTGGTTGACACATGGATTGGTAATTTGAAGGGTTAAACTAGAGTCCCTTATATTCTTATTACTGTGTAATCTGGATACAACTAGATATCCCCTATTAACTCTACATAATTTTTGATTAGAAGGCTAACCCTGCTCATGGGAATCCCTATGATGGATTCTACCAAAGAAGGATATAAAAAATCATAAATAAATTTTATGTTGTGTCTGTATTTGAAAGTGTGTAACCTTGAATAGTGGTCAGAGACAATATGTCTCCCATCAGGTGACCAATTATTTATGTTTGGGATCTTGGTGGTGGCTAATAAGGAATCCAATATATAGGAAATCATGAGGAAATATATATTATTATTCTTATTTATAGCTAAGAATTGTTTCTTCAAACAAATTTTAATCATTTCACCAATTGGGGTTGTGAGTCCCTTTTCCACCATGAAGTATACATAAGGCACCCATATCTTATTAACATGTGTAGTGGAAAGGGATCTAAATAACCTATTTATGAAGGTCATGATTACTTTGATCCCTTCCCTAAATTGAGAAATTGAGATATTCCCTATGGGGCCTAGATTACATGGGTTTTAGTAAGCATCCATGGGGAAAAGATAACATTCAAGTCATTCTAACTAGTCCATGTTCTAATTATGGGCAAGTCTATCTGGAGCTTGCCTATCTTATAGTAGCTTTAACATTCTAGGGGGGGAATGTATGATACATTTTTAAAATTACACTCATGAACTATCCAATCTTTTTCAACTTTACAATCAATGAAAATGGGGGCAATAACATCGATGCAGTGTAATACGTCTAGTTTTACAACAACATAGTGGAGACTAGTCATCTAGATGGAGACTAGGTCATAGTACCTGTGTAGGATTGTGACATTCTTCTATTCCTCTCTAGTAATGGATTACATCTCCTCAACAGTCTATAAAATCTTAGATTACTTCCTATTTTTAGTGTTTAATGTCATAGCATCAAAGTTAGTATCCTTAAAGACCCTCCCCTCATGGTCTAACTCTATCTCATCTCTTTGTTGTTACCTCTAAGCTACCATGACAGAAGCTTGCAACTACTTACTAATGGTTTGTAAGTAGCCTTTGGATTAATTTTTTCTTTCTTATATTGTAATTGAACTCTTCTTGACTTGACTATGATTAATCTAAGTTCAAATTAGAAGTTCTTATGGAGGCTAGGGATTTTCTAAAGCTTTAATGGTGATGGCTATTCAGACTTAGGCTCATTCATGTCTCAGATTGGATTTAGACCTTTGTATTTATAATTTTACCTTTTTGTGCCCATCAAGTCTTCAATTTTGTCATTTTATGCTTGTATGGCACCTATGTGGCATATATTTGGAAAATTTTTTGGCATTTTTCATAAATGCCTTAAAGGAACTAGTTGTTGCCTTTTGAAAATACACCTTTTTCTTTTGAATAAGTTTTATGTCATAGGGACCTCCTAAAATAAGACTTAATATAAGTCTCTATCCTAAGGCTTATTTCATTCAAATAAATGTAATTAGAACCCTAGGAAATAGACTTAGATTAAGGCTATGTCTATAAATATTTAGATCATAAGATCATTTTATCATCTGAAGTCCAAAGGTCCTAAGTGTTTGAACATTTTCTAAGGAGTCCCTTGATTTGGAATATGAGAAGAAAAGTTTAGTCATGTTTGCAAAGCATATTCATTGTCTAAGTAATATATTTGATGAGCTTAAATTTTATGGCCTCACAAATGTAAATGATGGCCTTAAGGGAATCAAATGATGATTGAAAAAATGTCAAATTTAAGTTCATGAATAAATAGGTTTGATGGGATTAAATTTGATGGTCTCATGGACATCAATGACAGCCTCATAGGCATTAATGATAGCCTCACAAATGTCAAATGATGGTCATAATATGTTAATTTTAATCTTATGAACTCCCTTTATTCCACAGATCTTAGATTCAATACACTTCATCTGATCATCTTGCTTCGATTAACTATAGACCATCGATTAGGACCTAGGTAGATACATGCCATTGGTTCCTACAATCATAAAGGAGATCAAGTCAAGTCGGGACCATGTCATAAAAATTATACTAAGATAAAAGCCTAAGTTTATAAGCATAATAAACTAAGTCCCTTCAAATATTATGGTCATAACCTAAGGTTTTAGGCTAAGGTTCCATTATATTAAAATATACAATGAACTTTAGGATAACAACTTAGGTTAAGTCCAAATTTTAATGTGCGAGGCCCCATTTTGATGCTAAGATTGAATGTGGGATTGATGCATGGTGACTCCATAAGCCTTCTTAGATTTTGAATTTTCAACACCATGTTTTCTCTATCAGATACATTCTATGTGAGTAACCATTGACCATCAATCTTGATTTGGATACTTGCACTTGATTGTCTCTTTTTAAATATTATATCCATAACTTAAGTTTTATCCTAAGGTTTAGATATATTAATAAATATAAAAATACCTTAGGGTAAAAATTAGCCTAAGTCTATTTTTGATAAAAGGGGGCCCTTTAACTTTAATTATGATCATGCACTAATCGATCTTTGGTCCCACTAAAGCATAGATCATTGATCATGATCTAGGGGCTCACATAGGATTGGTTTGATGGATCAAGGTTTCTAAGTTCATCGGGCCTCCTACACTCCATCAGATCCTTCTTCATAATGAAGTGAGAGCCTTTGGATCTACAAATAAGTGAGGGCCTTAATTTAGGATGTGGGTCAACATAAGAATGTAGGATAAGGATTTATATTAAGGTCTCATTCATGTTAATAAATATGAATGGGACCTTAGGACTAAGACTTTGAGCTAAGTATGTAACAAAAGGACCACATGATATAAGGAGGCCAAGGTAGGAAAATAAAGGGTCCTACACATGTGAATGTTTAGATTTTTTTAAAATAAAGGGTGAAAAATGGGGAAAACATAAAGGGACCAAGCATGATTTTAGGCTAAGGTTTAGTCATGCTAAAAAACATGACCAAGCCTTTTCAAAAAGTTAGGCTTAAGTTTAAATTAGTTTTAAAATATTCCTACCAAATTTATTCTCGATGAATTTGAATTCAAACCAAGGGTCTAAGCTAGGGTTTGCTAAAAGAGGGTTTCAAAACATGATTCTAACTATGAGATCTTACAGACCAAAGGCCAGCAAAATCTTGAATGAGGATAATACCGTGACCATCCCAATATGATCCACAAAAGGAGATCCATGAAACATGTAACTTAAGACATAAAATTCAACTATTAGCAATGTTAGGTAGGGCTAAATCAAAACTATGAATAAATGGGCCAATTTTAGTCATGTATGATCTTCATATTTTGACAACCTTGTAGGATATCAAGTTTTCAGTGTTAATGTTCAAATTAATCACAAGGGTCCCTATTTTTTATAAATGGGGGTTATGTTGACCTCAACATATTTAAAACTCATAAATAATTTAATTTAATGCTTTTATAAAAATGTTAAAATATATACAAGCATCCATTTACACACTATTATGATAAAAATACTTTTATACATAACACAATTGTGTACATATATACATACATACATACATACATATATATATATACATATATATATATATATATAAATGGTATAGTCATTTTTAGTTTCATTACATAATCACAATGTATAACTTATACCAAGTATATGGATACTTTTGGAACTCTAAAGCATGAATTCAACACAGTATAAATAATTTATTGTATACAATATACTCTAAGAAGACATTCATTATCTATTATCTCAGAGTATTCTATGTACTCTAATTATACATCAAACTAACAAAATAGTCCCGTAACCCTTTTATAAATTGGATAAATCCCAATGTACTTGTTTAAATTAAACACACAAAATTTCATGCATTCACACTATACACATAACCAACCATTATACCAAATTATTTTAATCAAATATCTAAATTTAATTTATTTAAATTGACATTTAAATTAAAATTTTATGATAAAATACATATTCTTAGTCGACTATGTCCATCTAGGGATGTCTAATATAACAACCTAGATTTAACCACATAAATTCCATCCTATAAATTATATATAAAAAGCTGCATACCCAGTCTTTTTATCAACTGTGGAAACTCTTATTCAAATCATAGTCTAATCTAAGTATGTAATCCTAATACACAGTTAAAGATAATTATTTATGTAGTTAAAATATAATGAATTCAATTGAACTCTTAACTCTTCCATATCCATATTACCCTTCACGTATATATCTATGTATATAGCCAAGTGCACAACAATATTTCACTCATTCACCCACGTGTAACTAGGCTATCTATTATGGCCTTAAATTGATTTGTTTACAAATCCATTTATAAGTATGCATGTTATGAAATCTAAACTAGAGTCAAACATATACATACTATGATTTGGGTTTAAAAAGTACAAAATTCATTTTGAAATCTAAAACAACACAATACCATTTGAAATCAAAGCCTTGAGTTCATCTATATGGTACCCTACAAATGGTCACAATTAACACATATAATTTCCTTTGAAATCCCTTAATTTCTAGAGTACCCGTATATATATAAACATATATATAAGTATATAAATAATTGTTTTAAATTGAGTATATACTTATATATATAAATATAATAATCCATTTTTGTATAAGGAACCCATACATTTAAACCCAAAAATCCAATTAGGTTTACATGTAGTCGATCCTAAATGTAATCCAAAGTTTCAATTTAATTTATTAAATACCATAATGAATATATATCAAATTGGTTCAAAAACAAACTTAATTAGAGCCAAATCAAATATACCCATCAAGCAATAATATTTCCATGATGTAACAGAGGTTTTTGAATTGAAAAGAATTTTGAGATAGATATTCATTATAACCTAAATAACCATGGAAATTTCTATAGCTCTACCCAATTCTCCCTAGGTTAGATGTAGGGTTTTTATGGAGGCTGAGCCTTCCACATGGCCCTACATACAACCCATTTATAATAATATATCAAACAATGAAAACCTAGTAACCATATCAATTAAAAAGCCATCAAACATTACACACACATGAGTTTTAAGTACAAAACCAACATGTGATTTTAATTATGCCAAGGAAGTTAAATTACTCTTTTTCCTTATCTCATTCACACCTTCTCCTTCTATCTGTTACTCTTTGTATGCCATGTGTCATACCCATCATGCTTAAAAACTTCCTCCCTTTATTTTATTCTTATCCATTACCTTACTCTCCTCCATTCATGATAGACAAAATTGACTGAAAATATGCATGTAAAAATATCTCAACATAATCCCCACTAAGTTACAGTCTGCCACCATTTTCTTGTAGTCCATAACAAAACTTCCATCATGATTTCCATAAGAATGATGGTTAACTCAGAGTCAATGAGTGATTATAAACCCTAATCATATCAAAAATTCCTTTAATTGATTTAAATAATCATTTTATATCCTTTATAAAATATGTATGCCATTGACTTAAACATCAAATTCACAAGCTGACTAAATAATAAGCAAAAATAACCAACATTTATTCCATGCAATGTTGAATATTTACTATTCAATAATCATTATATTTATATGTAAATTTGACTATCAACTACTCATTTAACATATCTATTATATAGCATGGGTAATATAAATATGTATTAAAAAGACTACTGTTTAATGTTACCAAGGATCTACAAAGAAACACTTTGAAAACACAATGATTTCCCTTAATTATTTAACAATATATTCATTTTCTAATATATTATGAATATCAAACCTTTGGTCAATACTAAATCAAATACAATGACATTTTTAAACAATGTTATCGATATATTTTTGACATTAAGATATACATATATTATAATAATAGTCTTCTTATAATTATTACCTTAATCCTATAGATCAAATAATAACAATGGAATCCATCTATACTTATTATAAAAATGCATACATAACATCATATATTTATACCACATAGTTATACCCAATAAGGCAGTGACGTAAATAAAAACATATACAAATTCACTCATTCAACCAAGTAATACATCATACAATATAAACTATGTACAACCACAAAATTAGTGAAATCACTCAAACAAAACAACATTATCATCAAAAACAACTTGATTAGTGAAATCATGTAATCATATCAAATGAATTGAGAATACAAAATATCACAACAAACATTAAAATTAATCACACAACATGAAATACTACTATGGTGTGTGCATTGGTTTTAGGGTTTGCTCTCTATCATCCCCCAATGTCTCCATTTAAACCACCCTCTCTGATGATGCTCTCCCTTGTCAAATTTTGAGAGATGTATCTATCCTACATCCACCTCAAAAAAATGAAGGTACTTAGCCTAAAACATATTATATCTATAAAATAATGTTGTATAATTAACAAACATGATCATCATATATAGAATAAAAAGTATAACTAACTCATAGTAAACAAATCATGTAAATTAAGCAACACATAACTACCCCATAATCAACATATGACATAAAGTTTCATCAAACAATAGTTTATAAACTATCAACCATAATAATCAATAGATCAAATAGGTTATTCAAATTTGAGATAATTCAAGATGTGATATCCTTCCCCCTAAATCTGATCATCATCCTGATGACATTTATTCAAACAAAAATTATAAAAAACATTATTCAATAGAAAATAAAATAATATGCATAGTAAATCAAGAAAATAAATGTGGAAATAACATGTAAAACTCATCATAGTCCTCCAAAGTGGAACTATCTTTAGAATATTGGTCCCACTAGACCTTGGACTATGACACTTATCTATTACACAAACTAGGTTTGTGATTGTCAATTATTCTAACTGATTCTACCATGAGCACCTTGGTGTCAAGAACCTACAAATCATTCTAATCCAATACACGTGAAGGATCAACAACATAATTTTTAAGATAAGACACATGGAAAACATTATACAAAAGAGATATATATGGTGGAAATACAAGCCTATATACTACAGGGTTGACCACTTACAAAGCCTCAAAGGGTCCTACATATCTCAGTGAAAGTTTCACTAACTTTCCAAATTTAATCAAGATTTTCTAAGGCTTAACACATAGAAACACTTTATCACTTAAAAAAAATTACCTAGCTATTCTCTTCAGATCAACATAACTTTTATATCTATAGTTGACCTTGGCTAATCTCTACCTAATTATCTTAACTTGCTCTTCCATTTTTGAAATCATCTCATGTCCAAAGACTACCTTATCTTCTAACCTATCCCAACTGATTAGTGTTCTACACTTCCTTTCAAATAATGCCTTAAACATAACCATCTTCAATGTTAATTGGTATGAGTTATTGTAAGAAAACTCAGCCAATGGAAGGTAACCCCACTTATATTTATTATCCATGTAATACATATGAAGGATATATTCTAAAACTTAGTTAACTCTCTCTATTTATCCATCAATTTATGAGTGATAAATAGTGTTGAAGTTCAACTATGTACTTAGAGCTAAATTTAGATTCAAACAAAACCTAAAAGTCATACTTGGATCTCGATCCAAAATGGTCTTCTCTATAAAACCATGTAATCAATACACTTCATGAATCTCTTCTCAAACATAGGTGCATCATCTGTCAAGTTGACCAATATGAAGTGGGCTACCTTAGATAGTTTGTAAACTTTAATCAAGATCATTGCATGTCAATTTCATCATAATGGAAACCTTTGGATGAATTATATATTAATAACCTTCCACTTCTTTTCTAGTATATCATGTGGATATATAAATACATTTAGATACACATGTTCAACTTTCACACACTGACATTCTAGACAATGAGACACAAATCCACTGCATCTCTCTTGATTCTTTTCCAAAAATAGAGTGTGTTACTGCCCAAAATTGCATTGAAGCAATTGAGACCTTATCAAGTATGAATGTTTGATTTTTTATCCCAATTCCAATTTTTAAGTGTTCATTAGTCTATCAGAGGTCAAGTTGAAAATCATGTCTTTGCACTTTGAAACCCTTGTTCCAATTGCCTTAGCTTGGGCCCTCTGATTTAAAATAAAATTAAGTAGGAACATTTTAAATATGCTAAGGACTTAGTTTTATTTTTATATGCTAAGGCTTGGTCATTTTTATTAACATGAACAAACCTTAGTTCATAATGTTTGGTCCTTTTTATTTCTCATAGCATATTCCCTTTTGTTTATTAATGTGGTCTAAGTAATGTCAAGTCCCTTTATTATAGACTAAGCTCAAACTCCAAGGTCCCATTATTATTTATAAACACCCCAAAACCTTAGGCTAAGTATTTTTCCTTGTCTCTTTGTCCCAGACTTTAACTTAGTAATTTTCCTTGTCAATCTCGATCCAAACACAGTTAGGGTTGTAGATCATGATCAGATGGTACATGTCAATGTGGAGCTGAATGATAAAATGGAGCATGATCAAGGTTAACATTTTAATGGATCCTAAGATAAGAATGAAGGTGATAAGTGTCACTATCATGGGGACAATATTATATTTTAGACAAAACATGGAGCAAGGGATTGGGAACTATGTATAAATATCGATGGTCCACACTTGATCCATACAAATGGGATTGATGCTGCAAGTTGGATGGAGGATTATTTAACACATCTCAAGGCAAACATAGAAATGGAATGGTCAGTATACTTACAATTTTTTTAAGTTTACCTGAAAAGTGTTTCATGGTTAAGGGAGTACATGGAATAAATATTTTGGATGCCATGAACATCTCTTGCAAGCTCGATGCCTTCATGCTTTTTTTATCCCAAGATATAAGCTTTAAAAAGCTGAATAAATAGTGTGATAACCACATGAACATCATTAATAGTCATGAAAATGTCAATATTAAGCCCAAAAATTATCTATTAGGGCTTAAATTTGACGATCACATGGGCATCATTAATAGTCATGTGAGTGTCAAATGATGGGCATGCAAACGTAAAATTTAAGCCATGGTGATTATCTATTAGGGCTTAAATTTAATGGATGCATGCCAGTCAAAAATAATACTGTAGATGAAAAATAATGGGCATGCAAACATCAAATTTAATCCATGATAATTATTCATTGGGGATTAAATTTGATGGTCACATTCACATTAAATATGTTCATACATACACCAAATGATGATCATGCAGATGTCAAATTTAAGACATAGTAGATAGCTAATGGCATTTAATCTTTCAAATTTAGATTGATGGTCTATGTGTGATCATATAAATCAAGATCAATGTCATGAGTAAGTGATAAATAAGAAGCTACCACATGGTGAAAGGGTGCTAGCATAGGATGAGATTGATTGTGTAAAGCGAAAGAAATCCCATGAATTATCTAAGTGGCATGATCTTGAGGGGTCTTAATAGAAAATTAATGGATAGTAATTAGAGATAAGTGCCAAGGAGATGATGAAAGCCCACAAATATACCCAATGGCATGCTCACATTTATCATGTAGACAAGGATCCACATTTTAAGTCAATGAATAAAGTGACATGGTGATGCCACTTAGGCATGCATGACACATTCAAGGACCTTATGTAATGTAGTTAGTATAACTTCCAACATTGACAATAGCTTGGAAATTTTCAAATTGAAAATTTGCAAAAGGGGGATAGAATCTCCTCTAAAGATCAAAAGGTGAAAATAATGCATTTTTACATTAAAAAATATTTGAAGGAAAGCCTAAAAGGCCAAGTGAGAAAAGGAAAAGGTGAAAATGTAATTTGGATCCCAAGAAGTAAAATTTAAAAATAAACTAAGTCTTTTGTATTTTTATTATTGTGTTTGTCCAAGCTCCTCTATTAAAGGAAATTACAAGTTTGAAAATCCAAGGTGGGCCACTCCAAATAAGATCATTCAAAGGGCCATGGATCTAGAATATTCCTAGGAAGTCATTGCAAAAGTAGGTTATTCTATGGTGTTCATAAAAGGAAGGGAAGATATCTAGGTAGTTCTAACTATGCAAGTAAGTGGTCTTGGGCATCTTCAAATAGTTCCACATAAAGATAAATGGTTTTTTTGCCCTCTGCCATAAATATTATCCTTCCATATCATTTGAAATAATTTACAACCAATAAATCAAGGGGTTTGTTGTAAATCTCCATCATTCCTTGTAAAAGCAATTACAACAATCATTTTCCTTGTAAATACATGAAGATTCTAGGTGTGGTAAAGGATTTATTCGAGATAAGAGCATCTTAGTGGGACTTTGGTAGTATATATTTGAGATGGGTAAAAAATTTATAAATAGAGGGCTTCTCCTCAATTCAAGAGGTTGGTTGGCCATTAGGTTGGTCATTATGTGGGTTATTTTTGGTCTTTATTTCTCTCTAAGTCTAGGTTTTTCAAATTTTTGGGATCACTAATATGTGTGATTTGTCTCTCTTGCTAAGTTGGTTATAGATATATAGCCATTATCAATCTTTGAGAGCATGTTTATGTCTCCCTTATCAAAAGAGCAAACTCACCATGATTTTCCCCTAGGAAACATTTTGAAAATTGATGTATGTAAGGTTTCTTTCCAAGTTAATGAAAATGTTGTGGTTCTATGCTATTTCCTATTGATGAAGTACAATAATATGTTTTGCAAGTTTTGCTGATTGGATATTTGTGTTTGTGTTCATTAATATTTATCATTTTGAGCATGGATCTAGGTTATAAATCCCTTTTTATATTTTAACTTAGAGGTATGTTTTTGAATAACCTTTTAGGGAACCCTAGGTCTATGGATTTGACAAGGAAAAGTGTTTTAAAATTTTAGCTATAGTATATGCTCTAAGGTTTTAGGGATCATTTGGTAGTTCCTATTAGCTTGAATTTGAGTCTTTTATACATCTTTGCAAAGGATAATACCATGGATATTGCAAGATACCCTACTATTTTAAAAATCTCTAGCACACTACGATGCCCTTCCTCTTTATAATTAACAAACCATCCTACCCTATAAATAATAATCTTTGTTGCATATCATAAGTGTTATTTACCTACAAATGCATAAGATCTTGCTTATATAACATGTATTTACATCTTGTGTTTTAAATCTAAGCATTTCAATCTTTCATTCAACCTTGATATTGATAATTTTTTAGGATGAAGGTTGTAAGCACCCTTATATCTCTCTTTAGTAGCTTGTATGTAACTTAGAGAATTTGTGCATTCTTTTTGAAAACCCTTCTTGGGTTGAGTGTGCAAGTTTGGTTGTGCCCATTCACATTTTTGCCTCTTTATGTTAAAAACCCCATGGAATTTGAATTACAGAATCACTCCATATGAGAAAGCTACCTCATAGGTCCTCTCATATTGGTTCAGGTAGAGCTAGAAGTAGTAGGGAGTTGACCATACCCTTTATAGGTGCCTCCTAATCATTTTCTCTATTCAATTCATTCTATATGCCAAAACATTCATTATATACAATGAAATATTAGTGGGTTTTTCATCTCTATTTGAAATTTTATTCAAGTGTACAAGTTTGAGCATACAAGGTATATAATTATGAAATAACATGCTTCTAGCATCATTACCAGGGATTAAATTAAAGTCCAAGTTAATTGTGTTGCTAGAGACTCTTGTAAAGAGATGTAAGTATTTCACGTTTGAAGGTTATCTACTTATTATTTTCTACATTTGAACTATCTTGGTCATCAACATCATAGCACTCTACTGGGGAGGTGCCAGGATTTAAGATATTTGACAATTTGTTTTTTGTTGAGTTTATTGTAAAGAGTTGTTAAAATTACATGTTAAAAGGTGTTTTCTCACCTTTTAGACATAGTATGAAAATTTTAGTGTCTTTGTGCTATTATTTCATCATTAAACTCAGCAAAGTGTGTTTTTAGCATATATCATAACAAGTGTGTCAACTATTATATTCTATAATTTTGATTCTAGTGGAAACTTCTATTCTTTCATTTGGTTTCAAGAAAGATCAATGCCTAGTCTAAATATCTTTTTTAAGTATTGGCTTTGTTTATTTTATTGTCTTAAAACTAGAAGGATTGAGATCATCCTTGAAATGTGACTCATCTAAACAACTTGTCCCATCCCTAAGTTTGCATCAAAGATGGAGACAAGTTTGGAGGCCCATTGAAGAGAATAGTGCAGCTATAAAATATTTCTTGGACTATCAAGATCTTAATAATCTTGAATGTTTTATTGAGATCCCCATTGTTGAGGACTATCATATCTCTCCTAGGAACTCTAAAACTTAGAGTCTAATTTATTACCCAACTCCTTCACAACCAGCTAAATCCCCTCCTAGGTGTAAACCATAAAGTCCAACTCATTCACCCCCTCAAATCCATTTGTCATTAGTGATTGAACCTACCATTACACCAATCATGAGTCATAGGGACCTAGATGAGAATGAACATCCTGTGTTTCACATTCCTAGATTCAAGCCTATTAATTTTAATGACATGGAAGGATATCCTAATGAAGTTCTGAATGAAGTAAGGAAATGCCTTCCAAAATTCCAAGGGAACAATGCAATGAGTTGTGATTGGCACCTTAGGGATTTTCATAATATTATTGAAGATTATGAGCTTAAGTATGAGGATGTGTGCATTAAGTTATTTGTGTGCACACTAGAGGAAGACACTCGTGAGTGGTTCAATTCTCTTACTAGTGGATGCATTGATTCATGGAAAAAAATGAGGAATGTTTTTAGAATTCAATATGGTGATATAATTGATATGAAGTTCCTTTTGGTTGAATTTAAAAACATTAAGAAGAACCCCAATGAGTGTGTTTAGGACTTAAATATATGGTTCAACAAAACTATGATGTGGCTACTTGAAAACATAAGGCCTAATGATACATCATTCTTGATAAAGTATTGTGATGCCTTTGATAAGAAGGCTATGTACTACTTAAGGGACAAAGCTCCCATAAGCCTATAGTTAGCATTCAATATGGCCATCCAAATTGAAAATAATATAAAGGTTATGGGAAAGCCTATGAATAAACATGCTGATGTGAATTTGGTCAATCTAAAAAAGACATAGTATACAAAGATAGCCAACCTTGAGGAGACTAGTAAAAGTTTGGCCTCTGTTATCAAATAAATGTCATACAAGTTGGATAGAGATGAAAAGGGGATCCCTCATGTGTATACCAATAAAGAGAGGGCTCCAAAAATGAATCAAGCACAAGGAAGGCCTAATTTCCACCATCAAGATAATGATAGAGGAAAGATGCCTACATATGTAAAAAGAATAGATAGAAACTAGAATAGAAGGGCTGGAAAATAAGTACCTAATTCATTAAATGCTAAGGTGAATGTAGTAGGTTGTGACATTTATATTTATTGGTGTGATAAGTGCTTCCTTCCACATCCCCCATGTGATATAGCTAAAATAATTGATGAATATGTATATGAACATAAGTCTATAACATTTAAAGATGAGATTATGATGTTCAATTGTCAGTCCTTGGAGCAAGATGTTTGGCTCCATGGAATTGTTGAGTGTTACCATTATTGATTAGTTTTGGAGTGTAGTATAAAAGGTATGCATCCCTAATTGTGAATTTTATTATGATGTTAATATGGCACAAGCATATGAAATGCCCATTCAATATTTTGATTTTTTAATATCAATGATGATTAAAAAATATGATGGGGGAATTTCATCAGTTGAGGATAAGTATCTAATAATTAATGAAATAGTTGCCTAAGAAAAAATATTACTTGAGAAGCAAGTATCAAACTATTTCTCCTCAAGACACCACCCCTACAAATCCAAATGTAGGGGATGCAAGTAAGGAAGATAAGAAAAACACAACAATCATAAATGCTTCCAAAATAGTACCTATTTCCAAAGTTGCTAAGCCTAGAGGTCCTCCTACTAAGAATAAAATACCATTTATATCTAATATTCCTAAGGGTGAAAATGATGTTAAATAAAATCCACCTTTGAAGGTTGTTAAAAATGCAAATTCATCCCAGCCTACTCCACTTCAAACCTTAAGTGATTGTATCCTAGATAAAGGTGTTGTTAACCTTCCACCAAATAATCCACTTCCTCAATATAGCATATGTGATATGGCCCAAGTGTTGAGCCAACTAAAAATCACTATGCAACTTGTTCAATTATTAAGAATACCTAAACATAAGAAGAGGGAATTTGAATACTTGGAGTTTGATGAGAAGTTAGGTAAAAATGAAATTGCTTTACCCTAAACACCGTTAGAGGAAGTCAAAGAATCTAAAGAGGTTATTGAACTAGCTTTGGAAGTTTATTTTGGGACTGCATTAGTAGAGAGTTAGCTAAATGTGGATCCATTTTATACAAATCTCTTGATCAATGGTCTAGTTTTTCACAACTATATGTTTGATTTTTATGCTTATTATAATGTGATGCCCTTAGATGTCTTAAATGAGCTTAGATTTAAGATTACATTAGTATTTGAAAAGTGTTATGCCATGGACTCATCAGAGGTTCCAGTTTTTGGATAAGTCATGGGTTGGTAGTATGGTTGACAGTGTATCTAAGTAAGTATTTGAATATGGACATGGTAGTTGTGGACTACTTGCCTAAGTGGGAAATGTTACTATCATGTAAATGGGCTGCTAGCATGGGTGGAAGTGTATAGATGGACTTATCTTATGCCACCATTCCATTGGAGGGTAAGATGGTCAAACTTTATAGAGAGTTGAAGATGTTGCATGCCATTGAGGATTTGAAATGTGCCCTAAATGAATTATTGTACATAGATGTTGATTTGGGTAGCTTTTTGGGGAATATTGGCATTGTTAAATTTCTTGATACTCTTGATGTTGAACCTGATAGTGAAGGAGTAGTTTGGAGGATGTGCTTTGATGGGGCTTGCTCTAATATTGGAAATAGAGCTAGGGTTGGATTTTATGCCCCCAATGGTAAATACTTTAAATTTTCTTTTCAGTTGTCTTTTGAGTGCACTAATAATGATACTAAACATGACACACTCTTTCTTGGTTTACAAATTGCCCATGAACATGGAATTAAAAGTCTAGTTGTAAAGGGTGATTCTGAGCTACTAGTTAAGCAAGTCCATAATGCTTATGCCACCAAAAATAAAAGGTTAAAATAATATTAGAATGCTATTTGGGATTTGATTGAATTCTTTGATGCATTCAATCTTTATTATCATGATAGATGTTGAAAAGAAGAAGCTGATAGATTTGTAAGGTTAGGTGCTTCATTTGATATTACAAATATGATCCCTCACTATTAGTATCAGGTGGAGGTTCTTATTAGGCCTTCATTCCTCTATAATGTTAATCATTCATAGGTATTCGATGATGATGATTAGATCAGAAGGTTTCTAAATTGTGAAGCTAAGTTCTATGATTAGTTCATAAACATGGAATCTATGGTTTAGGTTTGTGACAAAAAGAAGCCTTGTTTGGGAAGGACATTATCTAGCTGAAGACAAACATGCTCCCTAAAGGATTGGTAAGTTTATAAGTATATTTTGATGGAGTGGATAGAATCAATACTTGAGACTAATCTATTTCAAAGAATGTGATTGAGTGTGATTTGGGTTTTCATGAGAATTGAAGGAAGGTTTGGCTGGGTACTCACCTAAGTACAATTGAGAAGTAAGCTTACATGTAACTACTAAAAAAGTACTAGGATTGTTTAACATGGTCTTATTTTGAGTTAAAATCATATAGGAAAGACTTGTTCCAACATGTCATCTCATTGCAACTTGATAACATGCCTTTTAGGTACAAACAAAGACCTATTACCCCATTTTAGCCACTAAGATGTGGGATGAGTTGAAGAAGCTAAGGGAAAATGGTATCATTTAGGCCATTAGGTATTCATCATGGGTTGAAAATTTAGTCCCTATGAGAAAAAAATGGTGACATCTGATTGTGTGTGGATTTATGGAATTTGAATAAAGCTTCTTTAAAAGATAATTACCCCCTACCCAATATGGAAAACCTATTTCAAAGTGTTACAAGAATAGATATGTTGTCCACATTAGATGGTTTCTCAAGATATAACCAGGTTATGGTAAAGGAATCTAAGAGACCCAAGACTGCATTCACTATGCTTTGGGGCACATATGTATATATGAGGATACCTTTCAGGTTAATGAATGTTGTAAGACATTTTAGTGAGATATGGACATTGTTTTTGTAGGGGTAATTATCAAGCTTATAGCTATGTATCAGGATGATATCATCATTTACTCCAAGACTAGAGAAGAACATTTGGAGCATCTAGAGAAAGTGTTTATTACATGCATGGAGTTTGGAATTTTGCTTAATCCTAAGAAGTGCCACTTTAAATTAAAAAAGGCCAAGTTGTTAAGACATATAGTGTCCAAATACGATGTCATGATTAACCCCAAGAGGGTAGAATCTATTGAAAAAGTTCCTATCCCATAGTCCAAGAAGGGAATTCAATCCTTCTTTGGATAAATTAATTTTTTTAGGAAGTTTGTGTCCAATTTTACAAAGATTACTTTGCCTATTAATTGCATGTTAAAGAAGGAATAGACCATCAAGTGGGAGGAGAAGTCAATGCAAAAATTTGATGACATCAAAGGATATTTAAAGTTTGCACCTATTTTGGCTAACCTTGATTACACTAAACTATTTCACACATTCTCTTTTGCATCATATAATACTGTTGCTACTATTATTTTGTAAAAGAATGAAGATGGTCATGAGCAACCAATAACTTTATTTATCAAAGCTATGTAAGGTACTGAACTAAATTACACCATCATGGAAAATCAAACCTTTTCCTTCTTGAAGGCTACCAAGATGTTCATGCCTTATATTCTGAGTTCAAGGATTGTTGCTTATGTCCCACATACCATGGTAAAGGACATCTTGACTCAAACTAAAGTATCCAACAAGAAATGTAGGTGGGTAAATAATTTGTAAGAGTATGACATGGATATTTAGACCACTAATTTAGTATAAGGAATGGGTCTATCCAAGCTCATGGTTGAGACCAATTTACAAGCTATTGAGGTAAATACTGCTATTTTCAATATTGATGAATCCTTAAGTCAATTTCACATGTCTCTTTGGTATAAGGATATTGTATATTAATTGCAAAATATAAATTTTCCCCTTGAATTAGAAAAGAATAAAAAAATGACTCTTAAGATTATTTCCCAAAAATACCTCTTGAATGAAAATGGACTTGCATGGAAGAATCTAGATGGGGTTCTCTTTATATGCATGCTAGAAGAGAAATCTACTGATCTGATTGAAGACTTCCATAGTGGAGTATGTGGTGGAAATTTTGCACCTAAATTTATATCTCATAAATTTTTGAGATCTGGTTATTGGTGGCCATATTTGTTTAAATACATTGCTTAGAAAGTTAGAAAATGCAAAAAATGTCAATGCTTTACTGGGAGGATGAAAGTTCAGGTTCTCTTCCCTTACAGCCCATGATGATTGAAGTCCCATTCAGACAATGGGGAATGGATTTCATTGGATAAATTATTGATTCATCAAGCATTGGACATAGATGGATATTAGTTTCAACTAAATACTTCATGAAATAGGTTGAAGCGGTCCCTATAAAGAAAGTAATACACCAGGGAGTTATGGATTTTTTATTGAATCAAATTATTTATAGATTTGGTGTGCCTATCAAATTGATTTTTGATAATGCCATGAGTTTCAAAGATAAATATTTAGTGAAATTATGCAAAGAGTATGAGATTGAATTGACCTATGCTTTTAATTACAACCCTCAAGGGAATGGGCAAGTAGAATCTAATAACAAGAAATTGATCAAAATCATTAAGTGAACATTAGAAGAAAATAAAAATAAGTGGGGTGAATATCTAAAGTTTTCTTTGTGGGATGATAAGATCATGACTAAGAGAGCTACATGAAAAAACCTTTTTGAGCTTGTTTATAGAGCTCAAGTAGTTTTGCCTATGAATTTGTAGTTATCAACCTATCAACTCATGTAACAACTAGAAGATGATGAGCAAATCAATCACTATGAAATCATGATGAACCAAATTATTAAGTTTGATGAGATTCAAAGATAAGATCATGAAATACACCTCAAGTTCAAAGAGAAGCTAAATAAAATATTTAATAGGAAGGTCACTCCAAGAAACTTCTAAGAAGGTGATCTGGTTTTACTTTGGGACAACATGCATGAGGAAAAAGGCAAGCATGGAAAATTTTATGCCTTGTGTATGGGTCCTTATTACATTGATTACCAGATTGGGGAACACACTTTATTCTTGAGAGAATTGTATGGTGAAATATTAGAGCTACTAGTTAATGGTAGACACCTAAAGTACTTCCTAGATTAAGTCCATCTATAACTATGTACATACTTATATAGTGTTTTGTTGCTTTGTCCTTTGGTTGCTTTGTTTCCCCTCTACTTTGGGCCTTATTTATATACTTCCTTTATGTTCCTTTTGTCTTATGTTCATTTTCATATCTTCTTGATCTATTTTTGTTGAGTTGCCTTATTTTATTGAGCCTTCATGAGTGTTGCTTATAAATTGTTGAAGTCTTGACTCTGTGACCTAATGGATTGGCATATGGTCTTACGTTTTGGGCTTATTTGTATACCTATAGGGGGTATACATTCCTAGGTGAGAGCTAGTTTTAGTTCCCAGAATTATGTTGAAGTAATTAGGCCCTTGTCAAGTATGAATGCTTGAGTTTTTAGCCTAATTCTAGTTTTCAAGTGTTCATTAGTTTGTCAGAGGTCAAGTTGAAAATCATGTCTGTGCACTTTAAAACCCTTTTTCTTAATGCCTTAGTCTGGGCCCTCTAATTTAAAATCAAATTAAGTAAGAAAATTTTAAATATGTGAAGGACTTAGTTTTTTTTAATATGCTAAGGCTTGGCCATGTTTATTAACATGACCAAATATTAGTTCATAATGCTTGGTCCTTTTTATTTCCCATAGCCTGGTCCCTTTTGTTTATTAATGTGGTCTAAGTAATTTTGAGTCCCTCTTTTATAGACTAATCTCAAAATCTTGGGTTCCCTTCATATTTATAAATGCCCCAAAACCTTAGGATAACTCCTTTATCCTAAGTCTTTATGTCTCAAGCTTTAACTTAGTAATTTTCCTTATCAATCTTGATCCAATCATGGCTAGGCTTATGGATCATGATAAGATGGTACACATCAAAATAGACCCGAATGATCGAATAGAGTGTGATCAAGGTTGACCTTTCAATAGAGCCTAGGACAAGTGTGAAGGTGAAAAGTGTCACCATCATGGGGAACTTATTAAAAATTAGATAGAATATAGAGTAAAGGATTAGGCCCTATACATATATATTGATGGTCCATGCTTGATCCATGTAAATAGGATTGATGGTGTGAGCTATATGGGATATTATTCAACATAGCTCAAGGCAAACATAGAAATGTATTGGTCAGTATACTTACATTTTTTTTAAGTTTGGTTGAAAAGTGTCTCATGGTTAAGGGAGCACATGGAATAAATATTTTGGATGCCATGAACATCTCCTACAATTTTGGTGCCTTTATGATTTTTCTATCCCAAGTTGTAAGCTTTCAAAAGTTAAACAAGTAGTGTGATGGCCATGCAGACATCATTGATGATCACACAGATGTCAAATTAAGCTCAACCATTATCTATCAGGGCTTAAGTTTTATGGTCACATGGACATCATTGACAGTCACATGAATGTCAAATGATGGGTACACAAACATCAAATTTAAGCCATAGTGATTATCTATTAGGGATTAAATTTGATGGTCGTATGCCCATCAAAAATGTTCATGTGGATGTCAAATGATGGGCATGCAAACACCAAATTAGGCCATGATAATTATCCATTGGGGATTTAATTTGATAGTCATGTACTTGTCAAATATGTTCACATGGACATCAAATAATGGGCACATAGATGTCAAATTTAATCCATAGTAGATAGCCAATGACATTTGATCCTTTGGATCTAGATCGATGACCCACATTTGATTGTACATATCAAGATCAACATCATGAGTAAGAACTAACTTGTCAAAGGACTTAAGTTCAATACAAAGCTACCATGTGGTGAAGGATGCTAGCATAGTCTAAGATTGATTATCTAAGGTGAAAGAAAGGCCATAGATTATCCAAGTGGTATGATATTAAGGGGTATTAATAGAAAATTGATGACTCATAATTAGAGCTAAGTGTTGAGAGGATGTCAAAATCCTATAGAGCTACCCAGTGTAATGTTCACATTCATCATGTAGACAAGGATATACATTTCAAGTCAATGAATAAAGTGACATGGTGATGCCACATAAGCATGTACAACACATTTAAGGACCTTGTGCAATGTAGTTAGTAGAACTTCCTCCACTGACAATAACTTGGAAATTTGCAAATTAAAAATTTGTAAAAGGGGGATAGAATTTACTCTAAAGATAAAAAGGTGAAAATAATGCATTTTTTCATTAAAAATATATGAAGGAAATCCTAAAAGGCCAAGTGTTAAAAGGCAAAAGTGCTAAAATGTGAAAATGCAATTTGGAGCCCAAGAAGTAAAAGTTAAAAATAACCTAAGTCTTTTATATTTTTTATTGTTGTGCTTGTCCAAGCTCCTCCATGAAAGGAAATTATAGGTTTGAAAATCCAAAGTGGGCCACTTCAAACAAGATATTTCAAAGGGCCATGGATCTATAATATTCCTAGGAAATCATTATAAGATCAAGTTATTCCATGACATGCATAAAGGGAAGGGTAGCAATCCAGGAGGTTCCAACTATGCAAGCAAGTGGTTCAATGCATCTTTAGGTAGTTCCACATAAATACAAATGGTTTTTTCCCCTCCACCATGAATATTCTCCTTTTAGCTCATTTGAAATCATTTCTAGCCAAGAAATCAAGGGGTCTGTTGCAAATCTCCATCATTCCTTATAAAGGCAGTTACAATAATCATTTTCCTTACAAATACATGAAGATTCCAAGCATGGAAAAGGATTTTTTATAGCTAGGAGAGTCTTGGTAGGAATTTGGTAATTACATATTTGAAATGGGTAAAAATGTATAAATAGAGGGCTTCTCTTTTATTCAAGAGGTTGTTTGGCCATTAGGTTGGTTATTGTGTGGGTTATTGTTGGTCTTTGTTTCTCTCCAAGTCTAGGTTTTAAATTTTTTTGGGATCACTATTGTGTGTGTTTTTTCTCTCTTGTTAAGGTGGTTGTAGCTATACAACCATTATAAATATTTGAGAGCATGCTTATAACTTCCTTGTTAAAATAGCAAACTCACCATGTTTGTCCCCTTGGTAACATTTTGAAAACTAATGTATGTAAGGTTTCTTTTCAAGTCAATGAAAATGTTTTTGTTTTATGCTATTTCCTATTGATGAAGTGCAAAAATATGTTTTACAAGTTATACTAATTAGATATTTGGTTTTGTGTTCATTATCATTTTGAGCATGGGTATAGGTTATAAATCCCTTTTTGTAGTTTAACTTAGAGGTATGTTGTTGAATGAAATGTTAGGGCACCCTAGGTCTATGGATTTGATAAGGAAAAGTGTTCTAAAATTTTAGTTGTAGTATATGCTTTGAGGTTTTAGGGATCATTTGGTAGTTCACATTAGATTACATTTTTGTCTTTTCTACATCTTTGCAAAGGATAATGCCATGGACATTGCAAGATACCTTGTCGTTTGAAAAATATCTAGCACAACACCATGCCCTTCCTTTTTATAATTATTAAACATCCTACCCTATCTTACCCTAAAAATAATAATCTTTATTGCATATCATAAGTGTTATTTTACTACAAATGAATAAGATGTTGCTTATATAACATGTATTTGTATGTGTTTTGAAGTTTAGCATTTCAATCTTTCATTCAGCCCTGACATTGATAATTATTTAGGATGAAGGTTATAAGTACTCTTATGTCTATCTTTAGTAGCTTATATGCAACTTAGAGAATTTATGTATTCCTTATGATAATCCTTCTTAGGTGGAGTGTGAAAGTTTGGTTATACCCTAGTCACATTTGTGCCTCTTTGTGCTAAAAACCCCATGGAAGTTGAATTGAAAAATCACTCCATGTGATCAAGCTACCCTATAGTTCCTCTCACCTTGGTTCAAGTAGATCCAAAAGTAGCAGGGAGCTTACCAAACCCTTTGTAGGTGCCTTTCAATCATTTTATCCATTTGGTTCATTCTACATGCCAAACCCTTCCCTAGCTACAATGACATATTAGTGGGGTTTTCATCTTTGTTTGCCATTTTATTCAAGTGTTCAAGGCTGAGTATATGAGGTGTAAAATTAGGAACCAATAGAGTGGTTTGAGCTTAGCCATGATCTTGATTACTTCTGATTATCTTAAATATGGGTCATTGTGCAATTTTTTTAACACTGTGATCCTTAGATTCTCTCTATCAGGTATATACATCCTACCATTATATAGTAAAATACCATAACTCTATATTTTAAATCCTTTATATCTAGGATTCTTATCATTATCAGATAATTCTTCCCTAACCTGATCATTAAATTCATCTCCTAGTGAGAATTTGATTACCTGATCTTGAAAATTACTCCTGATAGTAGCCATGATTGTTATGTACTTCCTATGGTTTAGAGCATCAATTACTCTATTATCCTTGAATTTGATATAGTTATTATCAAAATAATAATTAGATAATAAATCTAACCATCTTATTTGATGAGCATTCAAGCTTGGTTGGGTGAAGATGTACTTGAGTCTTAGGTTATCGATCTTGAGCTCAAATGGTTTTCCCAATAGAAAATGCTTCCAAAATTACCAAGCATGAATAATTATCACAAGTTATAGGTCATAATGGGTATAATTCACCTAATAAGTCTTTATTTTCCTAGACTTATAGGCTACCACTAAGCCATCCTACATAATAAATCCTCCAAGTCCATCCCCAGATGCATTAGTGATCACTAAGAATCAACCATTAGGACCAAAAAGTCTTAGTATTGGTGATGAAATAAGCCTCTTTTTAGTCCCTAAAAGGCTACCTCACATTCATACAACTAGATGAAACTTTGATTCTTATATTGGAGAGAGGTAATTGGATTAGCTATCTTAGAGAAATTTGGAATGAATTTCTTGTAATAGCCTACTAATCCTATAAAACTTCATACCTCATGCGCATTATTTGGTGTTGGCCACTCCATTATGGATCTTACATTTTCTATATCTACTAAAATACCATATATAGAGATAATACATTCCAAATACTACCTTTATTTTTGAAAAATTCACACTTAGATAACATATCATACAACTTGTGATTTCACAAATGCTACAAAACTATTTACAAATGTTGTAGGTGATCTTCCTCATCCTTGGAATAGATGAGGATTTCATATAGAAAGACCAAAAAAAATGATCTAGGTAATATTCTAATACAATATTCATAAGATTCATAAATTCTACTAGAGAATTTATCAATCCAAATGGTAACACTATGAACTTGTATTTCCCATATCAAGTTTTGAATGTTGTTTTTAGAATATCCTCCTCATGAATCCTCAAATAATGACACCTTGCTCTAAGATCAATATTAGAAAATATTATTTCACCTTTCATTTGATCAAAGAGATCATCAATACATGGTAATGAATATCTATTCTTGATCATTGTTTTATTCAACATCCTATAATATATTCATAGGCAAAGAGTACCATTCTTCTTCTTAACAAAGATAACTGGTACACCCCATGGTGATAAACTTGGTCGAATCAACCATTTCGATAAAAAAATATTGAAGTTGTGCCTTTAACTCAACCAATTTTGTATTTGTAATTCTATAATATGTCTTAGATTATGGTTTTGGTACATGTATGATATCAATCAAGAAATCAAACTCTAGTTTGGGTTATAATCCTCATAATTCTTCTAGAAACACATCATGAAAGTTTCTTAGAAAAGGATAATCTTTGATAGATGGTTTATTATATTCCTCCATATCATTTATCTTAATGATGAATGCGTATCATCCTTTTGAGATTTCTTGAGTTTAATTTCAAAAATCTACATTAGCTTTAACTCCTTTTTCTCACCTTGAAGTTATGTTTGATTTCTAAAATCATCTTAACACTCAATCTTCTTTAGATAAAATTCAATCTTGGCTTTATGATTTGAAATAAAATTATCTCCTAGGACCACATCATATGATACCAATAGTGTTTTAAAAATATCTACTACTGTAATGAACTCATGTGACCTAATCTTTACTTTGACTAGACACTTGTCAACTTAGACCTTTGACTCATTTCCATATTATACCAACCATGTATTTTCCATAAATCCATATTTTATAGAAAATTTACTAAGAATTATAGGATCAATGAAAATTTTTGTATCACACATGTTAATCAAAATAGAAACTAGATGATTAAACAAAATACCTAACAGTTCTATGGGTGAAGTTTGATACTTAGCTTGATGATTTTCAATAACTGCATGAATTTCCTGCTAAAATGCAACTTGATAAGAAGTTGAACCTCTGTTATTTGAATTGTATTGAGGACATTCTCAAGAAAAATGGTTACCTTCACATATGAAACAACCTCCAACTGGTCCTCTTTTATCATACTATTGGATTCCCTTGAAACCACCCTTGAACCATTACCAAGTTTCCTATTCCCTAAACCATTATTGAATTTTCCATTTTGATTATTAAATTAACCCCTAGTGTCTCCACTCCTATGCTTCTAGTTATTATTTTGAAAGATATTTTAGAACTTACAAAATTCTTTTTATACTTATGTTTGAATTGGGAAAGAGATTTCAATTTATGTTCCTGCTTGACTACCTTCTTGAACACTTGATCCATGGTTGATGGACCATGCACATATACTTCACAACTAATGTTGGGTTTCAATCCCATGATAAATTTCTTGATTTTGAACCTTTAATCTACCTAATATTGAGGTACATAATTAATGAGGTTGGTTAAATGCTCCTAGTATTCATTCATCAAAAAATCTCCTTGCTTAATATTCTTAAAATCTATAAGATTTTGATAAAAGTACAAATATGGAAACCATCATGACCTAAACCATGTCACAAACTTTGATAAAAAATATTCTTGTTTTCCCACCAAGTTGCTACTTCACCAAAAACTTGATAAGCTCCCTAGACTACTTTTGTGACTTCATAATAATTCTAAAAATTGAAACATTTCTACATTTCTATCAGCCATGCTTCATCTCCATCTCCCAATACAGTTCCATAGAACTTGGGTGGATTTACCTTTTTCATATCCCATGCAAATTTTTCATCTACTCGAGATATTACATCCTGTGGCACTTTCTCATACCTCTACTCTTGAAGATGTTCTTGCTCATTAAGATGCTCTTTAGGTTCTTCCTAAGCATTTTCTTCTTCATGGCCATACACTTCCCATTTTATGTATGTGATTCAGTCCCTAGTCTCTTACATAGTCACAAGGATTCAGTCTAACTTTATAGCTTGCTTAGTGGAAAATTGGTTTGGATCAAAAGGGGGTTATGTGTTTAAAGTACCCTCACCTCTAGGTCTAGCACACACCATTATTATACTTGATTATTAGGAAAATAAGTTTACATTAGCAGACACATTAAGTCCTAGAGTTTGAGCCTTAACTTTGATACCATAATGTAATAACCCCACTCAATTTTACTGGAATATAGTAATTTTTTTAAAATTAATTACATCTATTCATCATATATATTTCACCATGAGAAATCTAATTAATGATCTTTAAAATAATGTATTCATTTATTTAACCAATAGGTTTATATCTAATCCACTTAGCTAAGAATCACCATGAACATATATAACAATCATGAATAATGTTGATTAAACAATAAATATTGCATCTAATCATAAATAAAATAACACAAATTCAACCATGGATGATATAACATTACAACTACTACTATAGACTTATAATGTATAAATTTTACAATTTTTAGCAATACATAATATCTCAAATAATAAAACATGATACAAAGCTCCATGGAGCATGAGTCTCCATGACTCAAGTATCAATCTGTAATCTCAAGTGTAGTACTCTAGTTAGGAGAGAGAACATCATTCGAGATATTTTTCACACTAGCTAGGGACCATAGATCCCCCACACTATCTCCCAACTGTGTAATAGCCCTCCCTTCATGAATGGATAGATGATGATGGTGCGGGAATCTAGAGTAATAAACTAGAACCTATGTTTTGAAGATATATAAAACATAGCGTGTATCATAAATAAATATATTCTAATATGATATCACATAAATATGAAAACTATATCAACATATGAAATGACAATGTTTAATTAACACATTACTTTGGCCAAAATTTTCAATAATTAATGATATATAAGATCAATCAAATTCATACACACCACTCAATTGGATTACACCTCATCTTGTATTGATGGCACTAATTAGGCCAATGAAATCCATTCACTGCTTATTCAGCATCATGAATATGAGATTCGATTAAAAATCTATAATAATATAAAAACCAATAGATTCATTCAAAATTTTTCCCTTTAGTTGATAAAAATATTCTAAGTACAGAAATGTCAAAGACATTAATTTAGTCCATCAAATGAAATGTAATGAATCTATAACATATAGCTTATTATAAAATAATAAGCAAAATAAAAATAGTCCTAAATTTACTATCCGGGTGTGATCATATCAAAACTACCAGCTACCTAAATCAAAAATTAACTTATAATGCTATTTCATTTCCAAAATAATTATCATAACATAGGCTTATATATTTGTTTATATTCCATATTCAAAACAAAGCCAGTCCAACACATCATAATATGCTTTATATTTAAAACTCACAAATACTTTAATTTAATGTTTTTATACAAACATTAAAATATATAAAAGCATCCATTTACACACTGTTATGATAATAATACTCTTCTACATAACACAACTATATATATATATATATGGTACAATCATTTCCAGTTTCATTACATAATCATAATGTATAACTTATACCAAGTATATGTATATTTTTATAACTCTAAAGTATGAATTAAACACAATATAAATACTTTATTGTATATAGTATACTCTAAGAAGACATCCACTTTCCATTGTCTTAGAGTATTCTATATACTCTAATTATACATCTAGCTAACAAAATAATCCCATAACCCTTTGATAAATTGGATAAATCCCAATGTACTTGTTTAATTTAAACACACAAAATTTCATGTAATTCACACTATATCAACTAGTCAATAATCATTATATTTCCATACAAAATTGACTATTGACTACTCATTTAACATATCGACTATATAACATGGGTTATATAAATATGTATTAAAAATGCTCTTTTTCAATGTTACCAAGTTATCCACAAACAAACACTTTGACAACATAATGATTTCCCTTAATCATTTAACACTATTTTCATTGTCTAATATATTATGAATATCAAACCTTTTGTCAACACTAAATCAAATATAATGACAATTTCAAATGATGTTATCAATATCTTTTTGACATTAGGATATACATATATTATAATAATAATATTTTAATTATTATTACCTTAATCCTATAGATCAAATAAAAATAATGGAATCCATCTATATTTATTATAGCAATGCATACATAAAATCATATAGTTATACTACATAACTATACCCAATAAGGTAATGAGGTAAGTAAAAGCATATACAGATTCACTCATTCAACCAATAAATTACATCATACAAGATAAGATATGTAATACTATGAAATTCAAAAAAATCAACATGATCATCAAAAGTAACTCAATTAGCGAAACCACATAATCATTTAAAATGATCTAAGAACATAAAATATCACAACATAAATCTAAACAAAAAACAAATCATACCATAACTATCTAATCAAATAATTAATCACACAAATTGAAATACTACTTTGGTGTGTGCATGGGTTTATAGATTCACTCTCTATCATCCTCCAATGTCTCCATCTAAACCACCTTCTCTAATTATGATCTCCCTCTATTACATTTTGAGGGATGGATTTGTCTTGCATCCAACTCACAAAAATGAAGATAGTTATCCTAAAACATCATTATATCCATAAAATAATATTGTATAATTAATAAACATGATCATAATGTATAGAATAAAAAGTACATGTAACCATATTAAAAAAACCATGTAAATTAAAAAACACATAACTGTCCCATAATCAACATATGACATAAATCTTAATCAAACAATAGTTAATAAACTAATCAACCATAATAATACATGGATCAAACATGTTATTCATCTTAGAGAGAAATTAAGATGTGACACTTTCCTTGTCATCACATTGGTGATGATCCTTAGAAATGAAAAAAATAACTGTTATGACTTTGTGTTACCTTGGTTAATTTTGTGTTTATTTTATTTCCTTGGTTCACATTGGTGATGATACCTATAAATAAGAGGAAAGTGCTGACCTCTTTTTTTAAACTTTCTAGGGAATCTATCAACCATGAATTTCACCACCACACAGTAGGCTAAACCCCATATACTAATGAGGTATATAAATTGAGGATATATTATTTCTATTTATTATATAATTATGTATTTTAAGCACATTATGATGTGAGGGGGTTTGATCCTCCAATACCCAAGTTTCAACAACAACCTCAACATTCAAATTTTTTGATGTCAACCTGCTAAAATATTACGATTGGATTAGGAACATATGGACTAAATTTTTTTGTATGAATCTATTAAATCATGTTATTCCATAGTCTTGGGCCTAAATATATTGAAAATTATATATATGACTCCCTTTAGATAATCTTGTATAAACCTTAAGCCTTAGGATAGCCATTTCAACTATTTGAATTGTAGTGCATTGACAAGAAGTTAGTTCTAAGAAGTTACTCTTAGTTTACCCTTAAAAATAAGTTAAGTGGGATATGGGTATGTTTTTACCTCCATATTTAGTGATATTAAATATTATATCGACACTTTCCAATGCACAAGTTAGTATATATGAGAGCCTCAAATTCGTTTAAGTCCTTTTGCCTAGTTTTTATCCCTTTATATGAATTTCATGTTTATTTTTGGTTAAAATAAAGATTACTCACTCTTTTTATTTCTTTTTACCCATTTTTAAAGACCACATACTTGATTTTTTTTTTAAAAACCAAGTTTAATTTTTTAAATCCAAAATTCTAAATTAAGAAAGAAAATATAAAAGCTAAAGAAACTCAAACTTCTTGTCAAACATTTATACTATTAAGTTATTTTTAAGTCTTATACATTTTGTTTATGAGTTAAACCTTCAAATCAATGTCTCTAATCACAATAAAAAAGGCCTTATTGAATAATACTATATTTCAAGAACAACCTTTTGGAAATGATCCATTCCAATTTGGAAACCGAAAACCTCATATAGAGATCAAAGACAATGTTGATGATGAGGGACCCTATCAAGATGAACATACCCTTGAAATCAATTTTCATATGAACCTACTTTCCCAAGTCATGAAATACATATTAAAAAATAATAATGAGGACTTGTTTCAAATTTTGGGTCTAGGGGCCAAATTTACACTAGATTTTTAATGCAAAGACTTACATCATTTACTTTCTATGAAAGAAGGTACACCTCCCATCCAAGATCAATGGACATCTAGTGATTCCATAAGGAATAAAAAATAATTATAGGTTCCAATAACACCAATGAAAATGTCTCCCAAACTTACATGGATAAAGTTAAGGTAGTTATAGATAAAACATCTTAACAAAGTCATACCTTTTCCATTGAAGATCATGTCAAAAATATAAAGGGAAATATCTAAACTTAAAACTAACATTCTATGTAATCTGCTCATCAATCAATCAAAAAATCCTAATGCTAATTCTGATACACATTTTTATTTAATTCATTCAATCAATTGAAATCAAAATCCAAATTTGAATGTGTATTTGAATTATAATCAAACCCCCAACCTAAATTTGAATTCCAATTGAATCCAATCAAAAATTTGAATCCAAATCAAAATTTTAATAACCATTCAAATTAAAAAAAAAAAATAAAAATCTAAATTTGAATGATCATTTGATTTTAAACTTCAACAATCAAAATCAAATTTAAAATTTGAATTTTCATTCAAATTTAGACATCAACATCCAAATCAAAATCAAAATTTGAATTCCAATTTGAATCCAAGAAATCCAAATCAAAATCAATATTCAAATTTCACTTCGAATATTAACCCCAATCAATTTAGAAGTCAATATTCCAGATCCAAATCCTAACCAACTATCACCACTCAAGGATATGAAATTTATCCATGAATGGAAAAACATAAAAGATAATATCCAAGGATTACAAGATGGTAACTATTCCAAAAACCAACAATTTAATATTGAATAAATTTGTCCACACCCTTTTTACATTATTATGATGATTGTACCCTTTCCCCCACATTCAAATCCTCCAATTTTGATAAGTAAAAAGGAAAAATAAATCTTAGAGAACATATTAAAGAGTTTTATATGGCATGTTAGGACATTACTTATAGTAATGATTATATATTAAGACTCTTTCCACACAGTCTAGGGGGTCAAGCCCTAGAGTGGTTTTTATACTTACCTAAAGGGTCAATCACAACCTTTGAGGACATTTAAAAAAACACGTGTGACACTTTTAATATAATTTTAAATGTGAATTGACCATGTTATACCCATACAAAACTAAAAAACATAATGTGGACACTTTCACCTCCTTATTGCAAAGATGGTGTGCCTTAGCAAGCCACTTCCCATGGTCACTTCCTAAAAAGCAAATTATAACTATCTTTTTTTTAGAATTAGCCTATAAATTACAATTCCATTTTTCTACATCCTTTGATGAAATCATACAAAAAGGAGTTGAAATTGAAAGAGATTTAGTTTCCAAGGGTCCTATCAAAATATTTAAACAAGACAATTCTTTTTCAAACCAAATTGAAAAAGCTCAATTCTATGAAAATAAAAAACATGTGGTAAGAGAATATGTAACCGGTGTTAAAAAATCCCAAACACCCAACCTATCAACAAAATCTTTATGCCAAGTGGTAAACCTTGGAAAGACAATCAAAAATGAAAATTCATTCCTTTGGAATGCCATATGATGTAGTCTTTATAAAGTTGGTAGCTGCAAGCATTATCAAATTCCCCCATGGCAAAATTTTTTATGAGAATGTTCCAAAACTTTAATGGCATAAAGATAATGAATATTTTGACTACCAAAAAATTAAAGGTCATTCCAAAAACTATTTCATGAGACTCAACCACTATATCTAATATCTTATTGATAATGGTAACATAGCAGTAGAGGATGATGCATCAAATTCCAACAATAAAAAACTAAGGATATATCAAGATCCTTCCCAAATCATGAGTAAGGGAGTATTAAGAAAAACCAAAGTCAAAACCAAATGAATAATTTCAATAAAATAAATCATCCCTTTGATTTTATAATCAATCACATTGATTGTGTGAATCATCATGTTTCTTTTCTTATAATTAATTCCCAAGATTGTGCCATCACCATGAGGCATGCAAATATTAAACTTAAAAGTGTCCTTTTACCTACTATCAAAGGAAAATATAACATCATAGATAAACTTCAAAAAAAAAACTAGCCTAAAATTCCATTTTGGACCTTCTTAAGACATTTTTTACTTACAAGGATATTTTGTATAAAACCTTACAAGAATAAAAAGCATAAGATATAAATCCATCCAAGTTCCAAGAGCTTGTAGGACACCTATCCTCATCTATTCAAGTGACTTTTTATCATTCAAACATTTCACCCATGGGTTTATCTCATAACTTTCCATTGTACATAAATTTTTTCATTTCTAAGTATAAAGTAAAAAAGGTGTTTATAAATAATAGACCAGGCCTAAATCTATGTACATTAAGTTTGATAAAACATTTAAGAGATTATATGGAAAAATTAGAGCATAATACCATTATTATAAAGGCATATGATAATAATGAGTATCAGTTAATGGGAACTATCTATCTTCCATTATAGAAGGGCCTGTCATTTAAGAAACCCTCATTCATGTTATTTATTTATATATCCCATATAATATATTATTCAGTCTTATATGGATCCATGCCATGAATATAATTCCATCCACCCCCCATAATTATTTAAAGTTTTTTCATCCATACCAAGAGATCCTCAACCCTTTCAATATTGTAAGCTATTGGAAGGGAGATATTGAAATTCTAATTATTTACCATTTATTGAATATACCTATGAACCTACCAAGGAGTCACTAAATATTTACATTTATATCCATCCTAATGAGGTACTCTCAACATCCACTAATCAACCATCTACATCTACAAATCCACCATCCACTTCTAAGTCCACATGTCTGCCATCTAGATTTTCCATTGTGGATGTAGGTATGAGAGAATATGAAACTCATGATTCCCATTATTTACAAAAATTCCATATGTCCCCCCAAAATCATGATAGGCCCCATCATATAAAATAAACATAAGTGGTTCATAATATTGAAAAAACTTCTTTCATGGAAGGTAGGTTAATTTTTAAATAAAAAATTGAATATTCAAGCTCCTATTGGATCTATTCTGATGAATTACATACATGTTTACAAATTAATCAATAACCTATACCAAAATCCATTATGTTAATATCATGTGTTAGGAATTAAATGAATTCAAATCAGGTTTAATTCACCATAAAATCTTAATTTTAAAAACATAAACTAGATTTTAAATGTGTAAAATCAGATCTCTCTATGCACTACTTGCATCATGGAATCAATTCCTCAAATCACATTAAATAATTGATTTAATGGAGAAAATAAAAAACCAGCAATATCACAAAATATAGATATACCGTGGTTCACCCAATGTGGGATACATCCACCAAGAAATTCCTCAATACAATTAATCACAGAACAAGAGTACAAACTCTCCAAAGAGAACCTCTCATAGAGATTGAATATCTCCTCAAGAATTCACAAAATAATTCTCCAAATTGATGATCAAAATCTAATTTCTATCAAAAATAATCTATAGATGCTATGCCATACCTTTACCTCTAAATAATTACACCACAAGCTGCTATACCACACCCTATAATAAAAACATCAATCTACAAATTCACACAACCACCTACATATAAGCAATTATGGAATAAATCCATCAAAGAAGGAGAAACTCACCATGATTATCCAAGATGTCCTTGTCATCAAGTAAACACACCATCCTACACCTAGTCATGCTTATCCAAAATCCCACCAAAGAAAGAACATGCCATCCTCATCTTTCCTCCAAAAAAGGCTAACACAAGTAACAATGAGATAAAAACTAAGTCCTTATAATAAGGAAGTCAATCCCACTTCCAAAAAACATGGAAGTCAACATGGAAATTAGATATTTAACAACTAACTCCTTAAAATAAGGAAGTCAATCCCATTTTGATAAAACATGGAAGTCTACATGAAAAATAGAAAAAGATCTAAGAATATTCCACTCACATGGAAGCAAAGTTACATAAAAGGTAGACTGGGGAATGGTCACAAAAAAATGTGCTCTCCACATTTTTAGAGATTTCTAAGCCCAAAAAATGTTCCACCAAGGTCATGTGATAGCCTCAAATGGCTCCACACTCAACAATCTCCCATTTGGAGGCCATTTCTCCTGAATAGAATCTATCACTACTCCATGACCACTAAGGCCAACTAAATTTGAACATATTCTTAATTTTTACAATATGACAACCTTAGTCATCATATCCATAGGATTATAGCTAGTATGAATCTTATTCAGCTTCACCAATTTCTCCTCCAAATTGTTCCTAATGAAGTGATAATGTAACTGAATGTATTTTGTCCTCAAGTGGAAACTGGAGTTCTTTGCCAAATGAATAACACTCAGAATATCACTATGTAGTCTCCCAACTTAATTATCATGCTTCAACTCTCAAAAAAATTGACATAACCAAATCATATCCTTGCTAGCCTCTATGGTAGAAACATACTCTGCCTTTATGATTGCCAAAGCCATAACTTTTTGTATCCTAGAAATCCAACTAATAATTATATCTCTAATAGTAAATATATAACCTATCATACTCCTACTATCAATATCCATTGCCATATCTGAGTACACATAATCATGAAAAGTGGTATATGATCCACCATAACATAATGAAACATCCATGGTTCCTCTCAAGTACCAAAGAATCCATTTCACTGCTTGCCAATTCTCATAACTAGGGTCACTCATATACCTACGCACAACTCCCACTGCATGGGTAATATCTAGCCTAGTACAAACCATGGAATACATCAATATGCCAACTACCAATGAGTAAGGTACCTTGGACACTTGAGATTTTCAACCTTCATCTTGGGACATTACTCCTTTGATAATCTAAAGTGGACTACCAAAGGAGTACCAATGGATTTAACATCTAACATGTTAAACCTTTCCAAGACTTTCTTCACATACTATAATTGGGATAAAATCAACTTCCTCTCCTTTATATCATGAGTAATCCTCATACCAAGGAATTTCTTCACTGCACCCAAATACTTCATAGAAAAGGAGTCACTAAGTTGTTTCTTAAGTATATGAATATGATGTATGTTCTTTCCTGAAACTAACATGTCATCCACATAAAATAATAATATAGTAAAAGAACCATAATAAAAAATTTTGATGTACACACAATGGTCAAAATTACACCTTTGATAACCTTATTCTAACATAAAATAATAAGATTTCTTATACCATTGTTGTGGAACTTGTTTCAAGCCATACAAGCTCTTCTTTAGTTTGCACAAAAATTTCTCCTTCCCTTTAACCTCATATCCCTATGGATACTCCATATATAACTCTATATCCAAATCACCATGAAGAAGATCCATTTTCACATCTAATTATTCTAAGTAAAAATCCTCAATTGTAACTAAACCAAGAATAATCTTAATAAAATTCATTTTTACAATAGGAGAAAAAATCTCATCAAAATCAATACCTAATTTTTTTGTAAACCCCTTAACCACCATCCTGGCCTTATACCTTTTTATCCCTTTATATTATTATTTTATTCTATAAATCCACTTGTTTGGAAATGCACTCTTTCCCTTGGGTACCCTTACTAAATCCCACATTTAGTTCTCCATGAGAGTTCTATGCTCCTCATCCATGGCTTGCTCCCACTTCTTTTTGGCATCTACTTGCATTGCTTCCTCATAACACACTTGTTATCGAGTAATAAATAACTCAAAGAAGGAGAAAAATGTTTAGGTGCTCTTCTTACCCTAGAAGACCTTCTTACCATAGGAGTTTGGGGTCTTTGTATAGAAGGTCCATGAATTGATTCATTGGATACTTTACCATCTGTAATGTCATCTAATACTATGTACTCTTTCTATTATTGTTCCTATTCTTGAAACTAATTATTATACATGACTTTTTCATTAAATATTACACCTCTAGAATGAAATATTTTCTTATCTCTAATTCTCCATAAACTAAAACCAAAGTCATCCTCACCATAACCAATAAATGTAATTTTTTATGATTTTGCCTCTAATTTGAACCTATCCTCTTTCTTAACAAGAGAAAAATACTCATATCCAAAGACTCTAAGAAAAAAATAATCAAAATTCTTACCAGACCAAACTTTTTTAGGAATGCCTCCATCTAAATGCATTGAAGATCTTCTATTAATTAGATAAACTACCATGTTAACTGCTTTTACCCAAAATTGTAAAGGTAACCCTACATGTAACCTCATACTCCTAACACATTCCATTATTGTTCTATTCATCCTTTTAGACACCCTTTTTTATATGGAGTTCTTGAAATCATCCTTTACCTATAGATTCTATTGTTAGAACAATAATCAAAGAAAGCATTACTATAATACTCACCTCTATTATCTGATCTGAGACATTTTAACTTGAGACTTGTTTCATTCTCAACCAAGGATTTCCACTTCTTAAAAGTGTCAAATACATCAGATTTCCTTTTAATACAATAAACCCAAACTTTCCTAGTTGAATCATCAATAAAAATGACATAATAATTAGAACCACCAATAGAAGATACCTGGACTGGTCCCCATACATCTGAATGTACAAACTCTAACTTATGCTCTTTCTTTGTGGGTCTAAATTTCAAGAACTTAACTCACTTTTATTTCCTATAAAAATAGTCCTCATAGAAGTCTAAATCAATTTATTTTAATCTAGGTAACTTGTCTTTTAATATCTCTTAGCCCTTATGGCTCATATGACTGAGCTTGTAGTGACACATAGTTACATTTCCATCTGTAATAACTAAATCACAAGAATCAACATTACTAGTCAAATATAATGTACCAACTTTATTACCTCTTGAAACCACAATAACACCTTTGGTAACTTTTCAAGAATCTATAGGAAACATTACCAAATATCCCTCACTACCTAATTACGCTATTGAAACCAAATTCCATCTCAACATAGGCACATGTATGACATATTTAAGTAGCCACATGTTTCCATTATGTATTTTCACCTAAACACAACCTTTACCTACTATCTCACATGGTTCATCATCAACAAGATAAACATATCCCAATTTTTCTTGAACATAATTAGTAAAATAATGCCTATATGGGGTGGCATGAAAAGAAGCCCCTGAATCTAATACCAAGACTCAAAAAAATTATCCAAAGAATGAATTAAGGCATCTTAAAATAATTTATATGATGTCACATTTACCTCATTTGTTTCCTCCTTATTATCATTCTTATCCCAAAGTGACCAATGATACTTCTTTGAGTGTCCACTCTTCCCATAATGCAAGCATATCATCTTGGCTCTAGATCTAGATTTAGATCTACCCTTTGACTTTCCATGGTTTCCTTTGATCTTATCTTTTTTCCAACCTCTAGTTTCAATAGTTAAAGAATTATCTAAAGATGATTCACCAGTGCTCTTCCTTCGTATTTCCTCACTAAGAATCACACCTACAACATCCTTAAAATTTAAACTTCCCTTAACAGGGACTACATTACTCACAACGATAACTAAGCTATCCCAACTATCAAGTAAAGAACACAAAATTAGAAAATCTCTAAATTCATCATCAAATTAAATTTCGATAGAAGTGAGCATACTTACAACTTTATTAAAATCATTTAAATGATTAAAAATAGAACCATTCTTAAATATTTTCATAGTAAACAATCTTTTCATAAGAAATATTTTATTTGAAGTAGAGGGTTTCTCATATAAATTTCCAAGTTTATCCATGAGATCCTTTGTAGTTTTCTCATCTAAAATGTTGAATGATATATAAGATGCAAGGCATAAATGTATGGCTCCCAATGCCTTCCTATCAAGCAATGTCTATTCAACATCACTCATGGTTACATGTTGTTCTCCTTTCCCCTCCAAAGGGGGATGAAGTTCCTTCTAATACAAGTAATATTTCATTTGCATTTTCCACAAACCAAATTTTTTGCCATAAAATTTCTCAACTCTGAATCTGATCTCTCTCCCATAACTCCCACTAAAGCTAATAACCCTTCATGTGATTTACCACTTCAACAAAAAAAAACACCAACAAAGCTTTGATATCAGTTACTAGGAATTAAATGAATTAAAATTAGATTTAATTCACCATAAAATATGAATTTAAAAAACATAAACTAGATTTTAAATGTGTAAAATCATATCTCTCTATGCACTACTTGCATCATGAAATCAACTCCTCAAATCACAATAAATAATTTCTTTAATGGAGAAAATTAAAAACTAGGAATATCATAAAAGATAGATATACTGTGGTTTACCCAATGTGGGCCACATCCACTAATAAATTCCTCAATAAAAATAATCACAGAACAAGAGTACAAACTCTCCAAAGAGAATCTCTCACAAAGATTGAATATCTCCTCAAGAGTTCACAAAAGAATTCTCTAAATTGATGATCTAAATTTGATGTCGATCAATAATAATCCATAGATGCTATGCCAAACTTGTACCTATAAATAATCACACCATAAGCTACTATAACACACCCTATAATAAAAACATCAATCTGTAAATTCACACAACCACCTACATATAAACAAATATGGAATAAATCCATCCAAGAAGGAAAAAATTACCATGCTTATCTAAGATGGACTTATCCTCAAGGAAACACACCATCCTCTACCCAATCATGCTTATCTAAAATCCCACCAAGGAAGGAACAATGAGATAACAACTAACTCCTTAAAACAATTAAGTCAATCCCACTTCCACAAAACATGGTAGTGAACATGGAAATTAGATATTTAACAGCTAACTCCTTAAAATAAGGAAGTCAATCCCACTTCCACAAAACATGGAAGTCAACATAGAAATTATAAAAATATCTAAGAATATTCCAATCACATGAAATAAAAGTTCCATAAAAGGTGGAGTGGGGAATGGTTACAAGAAAATGCATTCCCCACATTTTTGGATCTCTTTAAGCCCCAAAATTTTCCACAAAGGTCATGTGATATCCTCAAAGGGATCCACACTCAACATCATGAACTGTAAAGGAAAAGGTCTTTATCTCAACAAACAAGATCTCATCAAACCTATAATGTCCACAATACATGAAGCCTTTCAAGTTATTTAATTTAAACCATCTCGTGTGAGCATATGTAATTATGATGGTGAATCCTATACTACATCTAAGGAATCCACTTCAGACACTAAAATGAGTTCTAATGATAGCCATTTTTAGGACTTAGCCACCACCAACCTTTATCATGATAATGTTGTTTTAACCATTGAACTAACCTTTCCATAGCTTATTGTATGTGACCAACAATAAACACCCTCTCTTGATCATTTTTAGAATGATGAGGCTATATATAAGTTTTTGATAATTAGAGATTATATTCTAGCATGAGATCATATAATTTTTTTTCAATACAATTGGATAACTTTGCATACACTAGGGAATTGGCACATCTACTCTTATACACCATCATATAAAAATTATAGTTAAATTGAAATAAGTATTAGATGATCAATCTCTAATATAATTCAGTTGAAATAAGTATTAGATGTTGAATCTCTAACTTTTCAAAATATTGATGAAGACATTCTAAATCAACAAGATCTCTAGGAGGAACTTAATATTCCTCCACTTATAAAAATGTTTCAAGAAGAATCCAATTTATTAATTGAAAAAACAGTGACATAAATAATGGAATTAAATAAAATTATAAGATTGTGAAACTAGATGTTTCCCTTAATCTAGAAAAATAGTCCACTTTGGCTCTACTCAAGGAATTTTTAGATGTATTTGCATGATAATATACAAACATGCTTGGGTTGGAGCCTTCACTAGTTTTTCATAAACTTGTTGTACATAAATATGAAAAACTAATCAAACATAAAATTAGAAAAATTCATCCAAATGTGTCACTACTTGTGAAGGAAGAGTTGCAAAAATAGTTATAAGTTGGTTTCATATGACTAATAGAATACTCATAGTGGATATCTAATATAATATCAGTTTCTAAGAAACCAACAAGGATAAGAGTCTCTAATTTTTTTTGATATATCAATAAAGAATTTCCTAAAGATTAATTTCCTTTACTAGACATATACATAATTTTTGATTCCACAACAAGTCATGAGATGTTGTCCTTAATGAATGGTTTTTTAGGGTACAATAAAATCAAACTAGCTCCTAAAGATCAACATTAGACAACATTTGTAACACCTTGGGGAATGTTTTATGATCAAGTAATGCCCTTTGGCCTTAATAATTTTTGAGCCACTTATCAACATGAAATTATATTTATCTTTCATGATATGATTCATGATATTTTTGAATAATATGTGGATGATATTTTGGAAAAATAAATAATTAGAACATATCATCATATGGTACTATGCAAATATTTTGAATAGTTGAGAGAATACAAGGTTCATCTAAATCCAAATAAATGTGTGTTTGGGGTTACTTCAAGTAATATTTTGTGATTAATTTCATCATAATGGGGTATAAAATTAGATCCTACAAAGGTCATAGTTATCATAGAACTTCATCCACCAATAAACCTCAAGTAACTTTATAGTTTGAAAGGTAAGGTTCAAGCCATCCATAAATTTATGTCACATATTATAGACATATTTCATCCTTTCAAATTTATTCTGAAAAATAAAAAAACCTTAAATTGGAATTAAGAATGCAAATAATCATTTGCAAATCTTAAATACTATCTAGAAAATCTACCAGTTCTAATGCCACCAACTTTAAGGAAACCTTTACTATGATGTATTTCAGAAATGGAATATGCATTGGGGGAATTGTTAACACAAAATGATGACCAAATAACATAAATATTAGTTTATTATCTTAATATAACCTTAGTATCCAATGAACTAAAGTATTATATCATTTATAAATCATGTCTAGCCATTATTTTTGCTTCATAAAAACTTAGCCATTATATGCTCAATAATCAAACCAAAATCATTGCCAAAGTTGATCCACTTAAGTATCTTCTTTTCAAAACTTCTTTGATATGAAGAATGGATAAGTAAGTCATGCTCCTAAGTGAGTTTTATATAGAGTATGTCAATTTTTTTTTATCAATAGGCAAGTACTTACATATACCTTGGCATAAACACCACTAACGAATGCCAATCCTTTCATCCCAAATTTTCCATATGAAGAAATCATGTTCTAAAATGAATCATTAAAGTGAAAATTATACTTTTATGGGTCTTTAAAAAGTGATGGCTTGAGGGAAGGAATTTTGATCATCACTCCACAAGGTGATCTAATCCCAAAAGCATTTTAGATAGGATTCCCTTCTACCATTAATATATTAGAATATGAAGCTCTTATTTCTAGTCTCAAGCTTTCAATTTAGTGGAAAATTCAACATCTCCTTATTTTTAGGGATTAATAGCTGATTATCAAACATGTAAATGATGAATACCAAAATAAATATGATAAGTTAATTATTCATAAATGGATGGTGGATAGTATTAAACAATGATTTAAATCCATACAATTTGATCAAGTTCCTCAAGTTAATAACATGGTAGTTGATGCCATGGACATAATTGGTTTACTCCTCAACATACATCCATATGATAGTCACAACCAGTTCTTTATTGAGAAATTGATATGTCTAGTGTATGACACTCCTAAATATAAAATGGTAGGCATGGTTGTTCATCCTACTTCCTATTTGTACCATGATATATACACACATCCATCCATGATAATGTAATCCCTCCCAAATTATCCCAAAATCACAATAATCCTTCATCTAGGGAGATTAACACTTTACCAACCTTAGAAATATATTATATCATAGGGGTTGAGATGTAACTTTATTATGGTGTTTAAACTTTGAAGAGGTGGCTTTAACCATTAAATAAGTTTACAATGGTATTTTTGGTGTTCATACTAGTGGCATGGTCTTGCAAATAAACTTATACATGTCAGATATTACTTGCCAATGATGGAAACTAATTCATGCCAATATGTCAATAAATGTGTCCCATGCCAAAAACATGGTGACCTAATCCATAGCCCATCACAATATTTACAACCCATTTCCACTCATTATGTCCCTTCTCCACATTGGGTTAGACCTGATTGGAAAAATCAATCCCAACTCTTCAGATGGTCTTAAGAATATATTCACCAGCCCTAAGTACTTTACTAAGTGGGTCAAAGCCATTTTGCTGACCTATGTAATTGGAAAACAAATTTCCAATTTTATCCCAATTCATTTAATTTTCTATTATAATATCCCTTCTACCATTATATCCAATAATGGTAAGTATTTTAAAAACAAATATGTCAAGGGCCTCTTCCAAGTATACCATATGAAACATAAATGATCCACACCATACTATCCCCAAGGTAATGGTCAAGTAGAGGCATCAAATAACAACATCTAAAAAATTCTAAATCACATTATCAATGATGTTGAATGTGATTGGAATTTAAAATTTTACCTTAATTTGTGGGATTACCATACTAGCATTCAAACACCCACGGGGGAAACCTTGTATTCCCTTGTTTATGACATTAAGTCCATATTACATGTTGAAATTGAGCTTCTATCATTATGAATATCTCTATAAAATATTTCTTCTGAAGAAGCATATTGATTCTCAAGGCTACATAATCTTCATCTCATAGATGAAAAATGTTTTAATGCCATTAGCCATTTACAAGCCTACCAAAACCATCTTTTTCATAGCCACAATAAGAAAATTAGAGAAAGAGAGTTTGGAATCAAAGATCTTATTATAAAATAAAACCAATAGAACACCAACATTGATTGTGAAAAAAAAGGAAATTTTGAACCTGATTAGTTAGTTCCATATATCATCATTGCCAAATATAGATTGGGTGCTTACAAACTAGAAATAAAAGGACAAAATATTGATGAACCTATGAACATCATGCATCTCAAGAGATTCCATGCCTAAATCATTCTAGTGATATTGTATATATGTATTTAAAAAAAATATAAATAAAAATAAATTTAAAAAGAAAAAGAAAAAGAAAAATAAAAAAAGAAAAAAGAGAAAGAAAAATAATCTGTCCAAAAGTGAAAACCATTCTTATGGAACTTTAGACAAGTACCATGGTAAAAACTAGTTTTTAGCATCATGCATAGACCATTATCTATATACACCCTAGTTACTTGGGGGCATACTGTAACATTATCCATTCATCCATTTTCCATTTTTATATATCCCAATTCATTTGTGTATAACCCATATTTTTAGTTGCTAATGACATTTTAATTAAGGTTTGATCTTCACGGTTATATAGATACACCTTTGTTCATGTTTAAGTATAATCTTGTACATAATCCTTAGATAAATCATTCATCCATCTAACATGAAAAAACTTATCCAAAATAAAAATGTGTCATCCATCATCATTTATTGTGAGATTACCTTTCATCTAATCATTGTCATCTTATCCAATATCATCACTTTCCATTTATTCCCTTCTTGGGAGAACTACATCAGTTTGAGGTCCATACAGACTATGTAGACAATGCTAATTTATATGGGGTATATAATTTTAGATAATCCACCACCACCACCCAAAATCTAATAAATATAAAAACATTAAAAAAATTCAAAAATAAAAAAAAATCACAAAAAAAAACAAAAAAACAAAAATGTCTTTAGTTAATGTATCTTAGTTATCCTTTACATGGATTACCACCAAACGGTTAATATTGTCAAAGATGTAATATCACAAAGGATTTTAATCTAGCCAAGGACATACAAAAATACATTTGTTTACTTGTTTGACCATTTACTTTCTTTCTTCTTTGTACAAATTATGTACTTTGCTTACTTTCTTGTATAGTTGTTTGTTTACTTTCTTTTTTGTTTTCCTTAGTTTCATTATTGCACACACTTTTTATCTTGTTTCATCATTGCTCTTTGTTGATTATAGATCACTATGAGCATTAAAAATGGTGTTATTATTATCTTCCATATCATGATACACTAAGTCTTGCACTTGTGACTCTACTATTCCTTCATGCATAACATAATAAATAACATGGTTTTTCCATACCATTGGTACATATTATCTTGCACAACATAAAAATAAATGTTGCCTAATTAATGTTGTAAATTATGTTGAAAAATACAAGAAAATCCTATTAAAATTATTTATTCCCCTAAACCACATCATTAACTCATCTCAAAATATACATAACATCCATAACACAAGCCAACCCTTTCAAATGCTAACCATTTAACTTCACCATACATCCCATAATCACCTCTATCTACCATGAATAAATAAAATCCATGTTATCCAATCATGTAATCAATACTAATTAATACATGTAGTTAATTAAATTATTTTTTATGATTTCACATCAATCAACTAAACTAATCATCTATAATCATTTCTTAATCTTTCCATCCAATTTTTTGTACTTTTCGATTAGGACCGACATAATCAAAAATCCATTTTTTTCCGTCAATCAATAAATAAAATCCAAGATCACATATTTTTAACATGATATATAATTCCCAAAATACACCCTTTTACATATATCATTGCTTGGGGTACATAAAATCATGCAACTTATCTCAGAATATATCATTCCCAATCCAATCCTTGCATATATTATTGTTTGGGGAAAATAATTCCATCATCAAATCAAATAAAAATGTGTAAACATTATTTAAAGTGGGTTAATAACATCCATTAAATATTTAATCTCATTCAAATATATCATCTATACCCTCATCTATATCCATTCCATCATCATCATCATCATCATACAACCAAATAATTAGACTCCCCAATATCTTTATTTCACTTTGCAAATCACTACAATAAATTTTATCACTCATCCTTGGAAATTTTATTTCTTATTTTTACAAACCACAAATTACCAATGGGATATATCATTACCACATCCTCTCTCATGTACCAATCATTCATCAAGCACAATCTAAGAGTGTAGCTTACAAAAAGTAAATTTTATTTCTCTAATCCACTCCTTAGCACCAATCTACTTAGGGAAAATCATTATACATGCACTTCAACTTATAAAATCATTTTATTGAGATTTTTAACTTTGTTCAATGATAGTTTTACCTTCATAATTTATCCATATATCTATATGTCCTTCATTTCATGCATCCATCTGTACCCATTCTCTTGTATGAACTCTCAAGGGGCATCATATAATCATTCAAAGACACCTAGGGAATCATCTTTCTACATCAATTTTCACTCTAATTTTTATTTATTCTTTAAAAATTCATCACTTATTCTAGTCACAACACCCTTTCAAATAAGGTCAAATGTAGACACCTAAACATTGCCACATTTAGTATCATAATTAATTGGCTAATATTAACACATTAACTCAAACATAACCCTAAATAAGAATTTCATCATAACATCAGTTCCCTCCCATTTTTCAAATAATTAATTAATCCATATTAATTAATAAATCATGCACACATATTCCATAAAACTAATTAAAAATCCATAATTTCCAAGTCAGTAGACATCTTCCATGCTTTTCTCAATCAAGCATTGAGTCATCCAACCACATCCTTAACTTACTCAACTAATTGTTGAATCATCATTGAAAATTTCAACTACCTTGGTGAGTTATCTAACTACCTTGACTCATTCCTAAAAAAATTTCAACTACAAACTAACTTTCCAATTTTATTTGACACACATGAGGAATTGGTCTCTTCCACATGGACGAGGACTCAAATATAACCATTCATAATTAAAATTATCCAATAAATCTAGATTATTATCATTTGTTCATCTTCATATCCACAAGTCTATAAATTGAAGTGTCATCTTTCATTTTTAACATCCACATTCAAGATATTGAAATGCTATAAAATTCATCCTATGCATCCATTAAGAAATCAAGAATGAATACATATGCTGCCCAATATACCATTGTTTGGAGAATGAATTGAGAATCCACATTTCAAAAATTAAGAGAAAATTAGAAGTTACAATGGAGAAGGTGAAGAAGTATTTTACATACATGAATTTTTAAATATTTATCTTTTTTTTTACCATATTATCTCTATCAAAGGTTTAGTTTAGATTTAGAATAAGAAGTTTACATTAGTTTCATTTCCTAGTTTAATTAAATTCTCAAATTTAGCTATCACAAGAATGTATAATGCACATTCTACTCAACTGAATTACTAACAACTAGCCAATTATTTAACCCTAAATTTGATTTGTACAAAGGTACATTAGGGTTAATAATATAGAAATAAATAAGAAAAAAGATGATAAACTAATCTATAGTAGACAGATTAATTTTCAAACTTAGATAAACATTATTCTAAATTTATAATATTGAATTATGCCAAAAATAGAAAGTATAACTATTGATTATTATAATAAATTGAAAACAAAATTACTTAGTTCATTATGAATTTACACATCTAGGATGAAATAAGATAGAATTGGACTATATTAGGATTCTATAATAGTCACCAGATTCTATAAATTTGCATTCTATGGTCTTGGATGCTTGTGTCAGATCTAGATGGTTGTATCGATGCTGGTGTTTGAGTTGGATGAAAGTGTCTAATATGAAATAGTGACTAAATATAGATGAAACCACCTAGAACCTTCTAGATTTTATATTGTGTTTCTTTTTATGTGTCCAAATTATGTGCATAGGCTATCACTCTTTATCAAATGATCAAACATTAGCTTCCTCACGCTTAGAGTGACTATGGGAAAAATGGATTAGTGGGGACATGGTGTTCAACTTACCCAAAAAGCCCAATATCAAAAGGCACTAATTACATATCCAATACTATGAATAGGGCCTCAAATTTATGTAGTTATCCCCTACATGTTGGATTATGTGTGCATGAGGATGCAATGTGTGATAAATAAGTACATAGAATGACCTAGCTTATAACTTGGAAAATATGGCTCATGGGATGGTAATTTAGTAATTTATACCTATTTAGATAATAATCATATGATTGATATGAAAATAAGGATAAAATATGTCATATTTTCTTGCTTGAATTCTTGATTGAGTGCTCTTGGTGTGTTGCCTTATGAGTTATTGGCATTTTATAGGTGTCAAATAAATGAGGTTTGATCTTGTATATATGCCAATCCCTTTTGAAAATATATCACACTAAATAACTTAGGCCAAACTTTAATATATATTTTATTTGTAAATTGGATTAATTTTTGTGCACTGGGCACTTATTTTGAAAAGGGACACTTGCATTGAAGTAGGCATCTAGATGGAATGGAATTATCTAAAAAGCTAGAAAATAGGTATAGGTCCAAAATTGGTAGAAAAGATTAATGATAAAGTTTATAGCATTTTGCATATTATAAAAGGCCCAATAATTATAATAAAAATGGTCAAACTAAGTTATAAGTAATTTATGCACAAGAGATAGTGAATATAATACATTTGGCAGTGAGAATGTCTTAGAATTGAAGGGTACAACCATGACAAGAATTTTTTATGTACAATACTAAGGTGATATATAATTTAGATTTAGTGTCTAAGTTTCCCCAATTTAATATATAAATTAAATTGATATATTAAAGGAAAATAAATACATACCTATGTGTGTATAACACACCTTGTCTTTGTGTGCATCTAACTTGAGTGCTTTGTTGGTGAATGACCTAAAAACAAGAGCATGTTACAACATATAATCAATTCATATAATTTGGAATTGAAATAATTTTAAAATATTGAATGTAAATATATCAAGGCTAGGATTACACCTATGTATTGATGCAACCATCTTTCCTTTTGAAAATATGATTTAAAGAGATGATTCATTATGAAGTATTGGAGTTGAGATTAGGAAAATTTAGAAACTTGAAAGTGTGTACATATATATAGAGATTGGAAGACACTGTGACTAACCTTGGTGAAGAGGTGAGTTTCCACATGACCATTGAGCTCATCTCAATCTTGCAACCTAATCATACATATAACTTGATGAGTGTGAGTGATATAATCAAAACACATTTTATATATGGTGAGGGTGGATGATTTAATCACTCCATCCTATAAATATAGTGAATTTAAATGATTTAATAAAGTTTAATTTATAAAATTTGTAATATCGAGTGATATAAGCACCTCAACCTTACCAAAAGGTGAACCAACTATTATAGTAAATTGGCTCAATAAAGTCTATAAAAGTCCATCCTAAGTATGATAACAGTCCATAGTAATATTTTAAATATGAAAGATGATTTGATTTTATAATTTAAGGTTCCCTCTTGCATGGCATATGCACCTCATATATTTATCAAGATGAAACCTAGGTATAATAATGCTACTAATGTATATAATGCTTCAAAAATTGTGTATATAAATCATATAACTATGAACTTGGGCCAATTTATTTTTTCAAATGTAGAATACATGTTCCCATGACATGGCCCCAATGAATCTAGAGAATCTAAGAAATGTGTAAGTGTGTAAAACATGTTTCCATAATATTCCCTTGATATAATAAAAAACTATAAAAATATGGAAGCCATGCCTATATGACATGCCCCTACTAATATCACCCCTTTTGATGTGAGGGGAATTAGGAACTAGTATTTACCTTACCTAAAAAGGATAAGATAATTGTATAATCTATGAAGGGATCATGTAACATTTCTAGGTAGATATAAAAATGAGGTACATAATATGTGATCACATCAAGTCCTAAGATACATAATGTGAACCATGGTAATGTGTAGAGAGTAACAATACAAGATCATCAAACAATTACGCACACACTCAAAAGCACTCAAAATTATGACAAAAGGAAATTTTCTAAGGATACCACATATAGGGGACATGTTCAAATGATTCATAATCTAAGGGACATGACTTAATAAAACATACACAAAATCATAGAGAGATATATTCAAATGTCCACATAAAATAGACTATGACATATGCAAATGTCATAATAGGCAAACAAAGTCATAAGGGCTACAAGCAATGGAGCATATTAAAATGCATGAACAATCAATACAATATGAGATAATAGAAATAAAGGGGAAAACTTAAGGAATGTAAAAAAAAATCATAAAATCATAAGCAGCTAACATAAGCATATAATACTAATCCCTAGATATATGTGTTAGTAAAAAATGTTAAGTATATAGCATATGAAGTACACTAAAAAATATATAAGCATGGATTTAAAGGAATGTGTAAGTAAATAATCTTAAACATGTGTAAAATGATCATATAATAATGTAACCTAGGTATAACATGATAAAAGAAGTAGATTTCCCTAACATATTGATGACGTGTGTAGATAGAAGGCCCAACATCCATATGTGCATATGTCATGTGCCTAGGTATGCTTTTATGACACTTAAAAGATGCATGAAACATAAGTGTGTATATATAAAGAAATCATATGATATATACCAACATGGAACCAATAACATGAATTCCAAGGAGATATTAAGACATGGGAATGATGATTTTTTTTGGATTTTTGAGTTTTTAAACTTTTTTTGTTATTTTTGGAATATTTGGAAAATAAAATATTATCCTATGATCTCATCCAAGGGATGGCCATAACTATCTACCCACTTATAACCTGGTGCCATAAACTAGTTTTATTACCAATAATCATGTGTAAGTGTAATATCTATCACTGTAAGATTTGTGATGCTCTTCATATGTATAATAAAAATTTATGGTCATGAGGAAATAATAGAAGAAAGGGGGGTTCATGGAATCCAGTATTGAGTGATATTGTAGTATTTTCAATGTAGATATAACTAAAACATGTTTATTTTCTTGTGGATAATTTTAAAATGCACAAGCTTTTAATTATCTCAAGATGAGGATAAGTAAATGTGTAACCTTTATTGAATAATATGTGACATATATATGCATATTAGAATTAGGAATTGTATCATGGTCTTTTGATAAGTTTGTATTTGGTATATTTACTTAAGATATGTTTTCATTCATTATTAGTAACCATTATTTCCCAAGTTTTGCATTATATTTAGTCAAAAATAGACTAATATGCAACATAGTAGAACATGACTCTAATCCATGTGTGACATTACATTGAATGGACCTAACACAAAAATTAGATGCATTAGCTTTACTCATGTGTTACATGCCATATCCATAGATGTAAATAATTTTTGGGTGTATATATTAAATTAAAAAATTAGATCAACTATAATATTTTGACCTTGCTTTCCATATATGCAAGGTTCAATGATTTGATTCTTTGAGGAATGATTGGTAATTGTTTCATATGAATGCGCCCATTTTACATTATCCTTTAGATGTGTTTATTTATTTTTTTGTAAATGTTCCTTTTATATCATGTTTGGTTCTTATTGGTTTTTATGCAAGAGATATTGTTTTATTTTTTCATTTTCCTTAGACTTGCTTCCATTTGTAGGTTCTTGTTCTTTTTCATTAACAAAATGGACATGCATATTTGAATGATTTACATTAGTATTGCCAATGTATCCCAATCCTCATTTTGATCAGATATGGAAATAGGATGAGTGATGCTTTGGGAATGCTTTCCCAACCTTTTACCACTAAAATCAAAGTGTTGTAAATATTAATTTCCAAAACCATATTGTTTTGGAAGTTGAGTATCATTATTAAGAGGTAAATTTGTATCTTTTTATTGGTTTTATTTTTATTTTTAAATATTTTCTTGCTATAGGTTTGGCATTTGCAACTATTTTTGTTCTAAATTTTTCTTTGGTAACCATATTTTCTATTTTGGTACTTGTAATTTAGGGTATGTACTCATAATGTGAGTGGTTTTCTTGAGTGATGTATAAATGATAATATCCACACTATCTTTGAGGGTTTGTATTTTGTTATTTAATGTATAAAAATAATTCGTATGATGCCCATGCATTCTATTATATACACAATATTATTTGAATTTATTTATAGGATGTGGGGGATGTAATTTGATCATATTGATGTAAAGAATTTCTCTTAGGATTTCACTTGGAATCTTAGTAACCTTTTGGTCACTTTTTAAATCACTTGTTTTATATGTATTCTATTATAGCTTTTCATTTGGATATGAAACCTTACTAGATGAAGATGCAAACACATAATTAACACTAATATATTTTAGATTTTATAAGTGTGTAATATAATTCTCCAATGATGTAAGCCTTGAATTAAAATATTTATTTTACCTTTATACTGCTTCTATTAACTTGATCATAGTGATGTTTTGATCTTTTAGGGCTTCATAATCACAAACCTCAAAGAACTCGGATTGAATATGCATACATATGCGATCAAACTTATTTGTTAAAGGAGTGATAACATAGACCTAGTTATAAGGATGGTAACTATCACCCTCCTTAGGGTTAGGAAAAATAGGCTCAATATTATTGTAATAATATTGGTAAAGATAATTTTTTGAGTTTTATCTTGATTAGGATCATTCTTCAATTTGGTTGTTTTGAAATTTTAATAATGTAGACAAGACAACAAGTAATGGATACAATGAGATATGGGAAATAAAAATGTGTAATATATGTATCCACATTTGTCATAATTTTAGGAAAATAAATTACATATTTTTTTAAATTTTAATACTTTGAAATTAAATAATTATAAAATTAGGAAACACTAGGAGGATACGATTTTGAGAGGTCTGTAGGGATTGCAATGTTTAATAATAAGCAGTTCACCAAATGTTTAACCCTAAATTTTATTCATACAAGGGTACATTAGGGATAAGAATATATAAATTAATAATCACAAGGGTGATAAATGGATCTATGATAGGCTAATTAATTTTAAAACTTAGATAAACAATATTCTAAATTTATAATACTGAGATATACCAAAAATAGAAAGTATAATTATTGATTGATATTGTAATAAATTGAAAACATGAGTACTTAGTTGGTTCATTATGAATTTATAGATCTAGGATAAAATAGGATGGAAGTGGACTAGATTAGGATTCTATAAAAATCATTAAATTCTATAATTTTTCATTATCTAGCCTCAGATACTTGCATTAGGTTTGGACAATTGCATCGACATTGCTATTTGAGTTGGATGTAGGTGTCTAGTATATAATAGTGACTAGATATAAATGTGACCACATAGATCCTTATAGGGTTTTTATCACCTTTATTTGGGTGTGTTTATATTATTCACATAATGTGTCACTCTTTGTCATATGATTAAACCCTAGCTTCTTCACCCTTATAGTGACTGCTAAAAAAATGGATTAGTGGGCATATGGTGTTGAGATACCCTAAGGACCCATTTATCAATGCATTTCACCTACAAATATAATACTCCAAAGAGGGCCTCAAACTTATATATTTCTCCCCTATGTGTTGGCTTATGTGTGTATGAGGATGCAATGTATGATAAGTACATAGAGTGACCTAGCTTATAACTTGTAAAATATGGCTCATGGGATGCTCTTTTAGTATTTTAGACCTATGGGGATACTTATCCTATGCATGATATGGAAATAGGGATGAATATGGTATATTTACATACTTAAATGATTGATTAAGTACTCTTGATAAGTTGCCTTATGAGTTCCCAGTATTTGCTAGGTCTTTTCTAGGTGTTGAATGAATGAGGGTTGATCTTATGTATATATCAATATTTTTTGAAAATATCTCACACTAAAGTACTTAGTATAGCATTTAGGATATATTTTACTTTAGTTTTAATGAATTTTTGGGCACTTGACAATTAGTTTGAAATGGTACACTTCTATCAACGTACATGTCTAACTAGGACACAAGTGTTTGAAAATCTAGAAAATGGGTACCAGTCCAAAAATAATAGAGAAGAAAAATGATAAGGTTTATATAATTTTTCATAATATAAAATGCATATTCATTATAATAATAGTGGTCGAACTAAGACATAAATAATTTAGGCACAAGAGATAGTAAATATGAACCTTTAAATAACAAGAAAGTCTTATAATTGAAGGGCATCTATGATAAGTGTAGACACCAAAATCGTGTCGACTCCCCTGGTCATTCCCCGTCTTATTCTTCTTCGCCTATTTAACCCTTGTCGATCACTTGTTCCACCAACCTTAACCCTGGCAGCATGTAAAAATGAGCACAGAGCTAAAGCTAGACTCTATCCCCATTGTGCATCTGCCGACGACGGTCTTTACCTGGCCGATGTCGCCGACGTCGGTCACTTATCGGCCTATGTCGGCAATCCTACCGACGTCGGTCACCTTACCATTATCCATTATCAGTTATCATTCGGTTCCCAATCGGTTTTCCGAACGGTTATCGAACCATCTCTGGAACCGTCCCTCACCTTCATCAGCGTCCGCCAACCATTCGAAACGCTAATCAACCGATCAATCAATCAATCGACCTCCGAACTCTGACATTCACAGACTCTGGCAATCAACACTCTCGCAATCAACCAACTCCGGCATCAACCAATCTACATTCACTTCAATCTGGCACTGCACAGACAACTTCAACTATGGCTTTCATCACGTCTTCTGACAGGTAAGTATTTTCTCTGTTTATTTTTATTTCTTTCTGATTATTATTTGTTCATTATTTCTATCATCCCAAATCTTCAAACCATAGACCCAAGTTCTGAATCTCTCCTTTACATCCCTGCCCACTACCCCAATCTATAACTCTGTCCAGACTCGACTAAAACCCCCAGACTCTATCCAAACCTGACCTTACCTTGCCCAGACCCTGTCCTGACCTTATCTCGATTTTATCAAACCCTGTCTCGACTCCATCAGACCCTGTCCTGACCCTGTCAAGACCCTGTTCTGACTCTCCCAGACCTTCTGCAACTCGTCCAGACTCTGTCTAGAACCTGCCCCGACCGACGCCAGTCACTACCCCGATCGACGCCGGTAGTTTGACCGACGCCGGCACCTTCCCTAACCGACGCCGGTACCACAGAGACCGATGCCGGTGACTGTGCAGAACAGTGCTGCATATCAGGTATGCATTTTATTTTTTGTCTTTTATTTCTGTCATTTTATCTTTTATTATCTACTTTCGTCCAATATTCTGCTTTTTTATCAGTGGGTTGATATCCTTCTAGGAAGTCTTCATACTTCTGGGATCAGGCGTTCGCCTGACAGCCCACCATATCCTTTGACTAATGTTTTTCCGTGTTTCAGCCTTTTCTTCTTTACAGGTGTCATTCCTCCACAGCCAAAGAGGAGAATCTTCCAACGTCTGATTTCGATGCGCATAACTTATCAGGTATCTTCTAGCCTTGACCATTTCTTTTAGTTTCTTATTTCTTCTTTGAATGTAGAAAGCAATTTTGCATAGAAACATTCTGGCACGCCCGGTGGGACCATAGGTCCTCCTTGGGTTCTTTCTTTCTTTCTTTCATTCATTTAGGTGCATTAGGTTCCTTCCTTTTCACCTCCTCTCGTCTCTTCTTAACGACATCATAAGCAGGACTAAAATGAACATTTCTTTCTTTCTTGCACTTCTAGACTAGTTAAAACTCATATTCTTCGACTCTTTCTCCATTCGTCTTCATACGAACAAACATTTCGACTTGGGCATTAAAACACTTTGCATTCATTTCTGTTTGCCTGCATCTCTTAGACCACACGTAGTAATTAAACTGCATATTGAATTAATCTAGATCACTTGATGTTACACGACCAAACCACCTGCACAAAACAAACATTTTAACTTACCTGAGACAAGGCTCGACTGGGATTTCATCCCCCAGCGGATACCTTACCCGTCCCGGTGATCTTACTTGGATTTCATCACCAAGGAGAAAGCCAACTCTGTTCTCTGGCAGAGTCTAAACTATAGTGGAAGTATATTTTGGCTAAGCGAAGCCAGCTAACCACTGGAATCGTGAAGTGAGGTGAGCTTGCTCCTTAGCACCAGGCCTGTACGAAAGCTAACATAGATTTCTTGAGCACCATAACAAAACCTGAAACCATCCATAGACTGCTTCTTCTAGGACCCGACTCACAAAGCCAATCTTCCTCTACACACATTCTAAGGCATAAGCCACTATAATCCTAATAATTTACTTCTAGGGTTTTAGGATCTGCTTGTGTCTTCATCCTTTTTTAGTTCTTATCTGCTTGTTTGAGCTTGTGAGGACGTTCTTCCTTGCCTTGAATGGTTCTGACTCATAGCCAAGCCAAGGCTCTAGTCGATCACGTGAGACATCATCCTCTTCCGTCTACCCTGCCTATAACCAGTCCTATAATGGAGTTCAACTCAGAAACTGAAAGAACTCCTACCAGACCATCTCCAACCCAAATGCCTATTATCCCAGAAGGGGACCAATATTTCACGTGATTCTTGGACCTCAACATGAAAGCCCTGCAACACTATCTCGCGAATAGTCAAACGCGAGACCCCTTGGGCAATCCAATTTACGAAATGCCGACTTCTTTCCTCGAGACTGCAGCCGTATCAACAGCGTCCGTAGTCCAACCCTTAGACACCCAGGCTGTTGCCTCAACCAATGACCAACCGTTTACCAACCATCCAAGTGTGGCCTCTCCTTCCATCACTGGGCCCACTTTCACTAGGGTTTCAGCCCCCTATCAATCTCAGCCCACTCAACCACTTTCTACCCCCTTTCAAAACTTGGTCGTCTCTATTCCGCCCACCCTTACTCCTATCAACACTAGGGTGGCTACCTATCCATTGGCCCATGTTACCTCTAACCATCCTTCCATGACAACATCAAACCTAGCCATGCCTTCTATCCAACCATCCTTAGTCACCTCTTCTGTCCCTACGACTAGTCATCCGTACGTTGCGCCCTTATTGGTACAACCGACTACGTCGTATACCTCTTCCAGCCTCTTTCAAGCACCTTACAATCTAGGAGGCGTTCCACCCGCCAATCCGTCAGTAGATATTATCAAGATGCTGATGGATAAAATGTCCAACCTAGAGACCTCTGTTTTCGGCTCATGTAACACTCTCTCGTACGAACAAATCTGCAATGAGCCCATCCATCCTTCTGTCCCCATCAGACCATATCCCAGCCAGTGGGAACTTCCTAAGTTTTCTCGTTTCCAGAGCAAGGAAGACCCACAACAACATTTACGGGCATTCAAACACGCCTGTTACCTTATCGCCCACAACGATGCATTGCTCTTATGCACGTTTCCCATGTCTCTCTCAGGTGCTGCACTTGACTGGTACAGCTCTCTTCCCAGCCATTCCATCTTCACATTCACTCAGCTGGCCCAGCTCTTCCTCAATCATTTCTCCATCAATATCACCAAGAAGGTCTCTATCACAGACCTCTATTCTATTCGCCAGTTCGAGGATGAATCTATTGCTGATTTCGTCGCTCGGTGGAGGGGCCTTATCAATCAACTTTCATTTTCCTTACCTCAGCCTGAGCTTATTGAACTTTTCTCTCAAGCCTGCGTTAGACATATTTCTTCTACCTTGAGGGTTCAGACCTTCCGCACTTTTGACGAAGCCTTCACGATGGCTCGTAAACTTGAGTTACGTGCCATTGAGGAGAATAAAGTCAAGTTGCAGAGTAAGAATCCCAACTCCAAAACCAATGACCCCTCTTCTAAGCCTTCCTCGTCTAATCCTAAATCTAAAGCTTCAGCAAATGCTGTGGTTGTTAGATCTTCTTCCTCTTCACCTTCAACTAATCAACCTGAACCATCCACATCTATGAGTGCCACTCGCCAATTTTAGTAGAGATACATACAGCGACAGTTTACTCCACTTGGAGAATCATACACGTCTGTGCTGGAAAAACTCGTCAAACAAAGGGCCATCAATCTCCCTCAGATCTGACCTCCACCACAATTTGATCCCTCACGTGCCATCCCTACGTGGTATAGGGAAAATGACTTCTGTAACTACCACCGTGTTAAAGGTCATGACACAGGCAACTGTAAAACCCTTAAAAATATAGTCCAAGACATGTTGGAAAAGGGTGACCTCATCCTCGACAATCCCAATGCCCCTCCTAATCAGGGTATCGATATCTTCAAACAACCATTCCCTAATCATCCACCAACCCAAAACAACATCCAGACCTTGACTGACAATACCCATGAACATAATATTCGAACAGTCAATACGGTCTCACCCCTCATTTCTAACCAACCCCAAGAGGTGAGTTCATCCATCAGTCCATCACATGTGGACGAACCTCTTTCTCCGGCTAGTTCTCCCTCAACTTCTCTCATTTTGGAGGACGCCTCGACCTTACCAGCACCGCCAGTTTCACCATCTTCTTTCTTGCTGCCCATGGAGGACCCAACCTTTCCTACTCCTCGACCATAAGTGGAGGGCACTATCATCCCTGCCCTTTACCCGCTTGAGGAGCTTCATTCTCCAGTTTCTTCTCCACCCAGGGAAGAACCCATCTCTCCTTCATCTCTAGCCAAAGATGAACCTGTCATGACTTCACCATGCTTTGGGGCCGAAACTACCATACCTTTGGTTCCACAACCATCGACATCTTCTCAAGAGCCTAAACCTCATCCCGCATCTTCTCAACCATTTTCCCGATTAGTGGAGAGACTCAAACTTCTCCCTTCTAGGAAAGTGGAACATCAGGGATTGTGGGACCGTCTCACAGCTCTTCAACAAATCCGGGCCCTCTCATCTCATGCTGCTAATCCTCCCATGGCAGAACCTCCTAAAACTATCAACAAAAATCAGATCTCTACTTCTAAATCATCTACATCTTCATCAACCTCATCAAAACCAAAACCCTCATCTACTCCGCCTAAACCTATCAAATCACTTGGCGTTCGCCCCGTCTCCAACCTCACTCATCCACAAGTGAAGGTGGACTTAACCCAGACTTCAATCAATAGTAGTCTTCAACCCAAATCACAAAAGAATGCCAAACCACAGAGATGAACGCCTCCTCTTCCGTCACCATTGCCTTCCATTTTGGGCCCGCATCCTTCAACCCTAACCAGAGTCCTTCCCACTCCAACCTCTAACCAAAACCGATTGCCTCCTTTGCTTCCTTTACCTACCACTAGCCTACCCTCTCCCAAAAGGGCGATACCTCTCATGAAGAGTGTACCGTCTCAGCTTTTCATCGCACCATCAACCCAGAAGGTGGTACAAAAACCCCCTCTAATTTTGCCCAAGCAAAAGTCACCGACATCGCATACATCGATGAGCACGGACCCTTTAGTGGGCTCATACTCTTTGATCTTGCAATGACTTTTGCAAACTTCTAGCATAACTCTTCCACCCATCAAGCCCTTTCAACCTCTCGGGTCTAAACCCTCCTGGTTCGATGACATGAAGATTTGTTTATATCATAGTACACCAGGACATGACACCGAGACTTGCTGTACCCTCAAGGCTGTCATTCGCCGTTATCTGGAGAAAGACACTCTTCTCTTTGAGGACACTTTCAACCGCCCCCCGACTCCTTCTCATAACCCTTCAACCTCGTCAAGCCCATCCACATCTCATCAACCGGTTACAACCCCTTCATCACCTTCACCTCCCATCTTTGAAATCAATGCCATCCACATCACCACTAGGTCACAAAAGGACAAGGTGAAAGAAAAAGCCGCCATTCCTTTGACCTACCCTTTTGTCAATCCACCTCAACCGCCTAAGCCTAAGATTTCTATCCTTGGCGCGCCTCAACCCTCCTCTTCTTCTTCCTCTTCCGGACCAATCCATGACTCCATGTTGAAACAGCTTCACCAGACGCCTGTGAAGATGTCCCTCTATGATCTCATCCAAACCTCACCCCAACATCGTCAGGCCCTCATCCAAGCCCTGCAGGCAGCGAAGGTCCAACCTGAGGACCCCCAACCACTTGCTGCTCTTGTCCACTCCTTAGCCCTTGTTGCTTCCATCACATTCAGCAATTCTGAGATTCCCACATCCAACACGGAAGATCAGGACGCCACCCTCTTCATCACTGCCTATATCGATCGGACACGCATTAAACGCGTTATGATCGATGGAGGCGCTAGCATCAACATCATCTCCACCCATGCCTTTGATCAGTTGGCTCTTCCCAAAAATTACGTCTCCAAAACTGACGCAATCTTGCACTCTTTTAATGACACTACTACCACGACCATTGGCACAGTCATCCTTCATATTCGCGTTGGTCCACGCACAGTCCTGGAGCTCTTCTACATCATCAAAGGAGAGTTCCAATACAACATCTTGCTGGGCCGACCCTGGATCTGCGCCATGGCCTGTGTCCCCTCCACCCTGCACCGTTGTGTGAAGTTTGAGCATGACGGACAAGTCCACACCATTCCCACTGACCCTTCGCCCTTCAAAACATGCAACACCACCTACCATCCAAACAATGTCCTCATTCCTATCAAGCCATCAACCCCGGCACCGCCTCCATCCGTGGAAGCTTCAACCAGTTCGCAACAGGCAGTCGCCCTTACACCTCCCCTTCAAGTGACAACCACAGACCCTATGGAAGACATCTTCCAAAGACTTTCATTGGGAGAGTATCGCTTGCTGGCTTTAGACATGTTCCAAACTCCACAAGAGTATGGACGCCTTCATCACAACCCCAGCTACGACCATCAGATCGGGACGATCATACCTTATGGTCCCCCTCACCTCCGTACCAACCTCGTCTATGGGGGGCTTAATCAAGCTCCTACTGACGGTAATCCTCTTTCTTCACCTCAACCTTTCACATCAGATTTCTCATTTCTTGGCAACCCCGCCTTTGCACATACTTACCTTTACAGGTGTGCATGGAAGGGTTTTGGTTTTGGACGCTATGAGCAGGGCTCCCATTAGCCTATCCAACCTCTCAACGATGACGACGCCAAGAAACGGTATGGTCTGGGATATCACGACCCCACTCAAGACCCTGTAGACCTTTGTCCTGAACCAATCCTTGACCAATCTCCTCCACACTCGCCTATTTCACCACCTTCACCTACGGAGTCAGTGGTTTCCATTCCTCATTTTTTTTTCTATAAACACCATCCGCCTGGACCCCTTGACTTATCAGCTCAATGGGGTGTCCAAGTCTCTCCCTCTCATTTTTCCCAGCATGATCGAAGATGAGTCGGTAACCATTCACACTGTTCACTGCGTTGACGACGATGCCATTCTTTCTTACATGGGCGCTGATGATTCTTTCATCTAGCGCTCCCTCCCTTCTGAGACCCAGGTTATGTTAAATGAATCAACCATTGACATCAACCTTCCTTCTTCTAATGTTCCTCATGTCTTAAAGATTGGCCAATCTTTAGACGCTCAGGAGCAGCTTGACTATACCCAGTTCCTCTCCGACCATAGCAAGGCCTTTGCCTGGACTTACAGTGATATGCCTGGCATCAACCCCACCATCGTTACCCATAACATTGTCACCAAACCAGAGGCTAAGCCTATCAGGCAAAAGCTTCGAAAGATGCATCCTCGCGTTGCCCTCCTTGTCAAAGAGGAGCTTCAGCGCCTTCTTTCTGTCTCCTTCATCCAGCCTATTGATTATCCACAGTGGGTCTCTAACATCGTCCCAGTCACCAAGGCAACTGGGGGGATTCGGATCTGCACAGACTATCGCAACCTTAATCTAGCCTGTCCTAAAGATGACTTTCCTCTTCCTAACACTGACCAGCTTGTTGATCTTACGGCCGGCCATGAGATGCTATCTCTTATGGATGGATTTTCAGGATACAATCAAATCTTGATTGCTCCGAAAGATCAGCACAAGACCACTTTCATTACCCCATGGGGGACTTTCTGCTATCGAGTCATGCCTTTTGGCTTGAAAAATGCAGGCGCCACTTATCAGCATGCCATGACCTACATTTTTCACGATCTCCTTCACAAAATCATGGAGGACTATGTGGATGACCTGCTCGGCAAGTCCAAACTTCGTTGTGACCATCTGACCATTCTCAAAATCATCTTTTCTCATCTCCTTCAGTACAATGTTCATCTTAACCCCAAGAAATGTGTCTTTGGGGTCCTCTCTGGCAAGCTTCTCGGTTTCATCATTTTCTTCCGTGGCATCGAGATAGATCCCACCAAGATTCGCGCTATCCTCGAAATGCCTCCCCCGACCAATCTCAAGCAGCTTCACAGTTTGCAAGGCAAGCTCCAGTCCATTCATCGCTTCATCTCGCAGCTTTCTGACCGCTGCCAACCTTTTCATCATCTCCTTAAGAAGGACATCTCTTTTACATGGGATAAGAACTGTCAAGAGGATTTTGAAGCCTTAAAATGCTATCTGGTCTCTCCACTAGTTCTCATTCCACCTAAAGATGACCAACCCTTCTACCTTTATATCTCAGCCACTCACCATTCGTTAGGTGCCATGATCGCGCATCAAGATGAGTATCATCGTGAGGAAGCCGTTTATTATATCAGCCGAACACTGGTCAACTATGAAACTCGATATACCCATATCGAGAAACTCTATTTGGCGTTAGTCTTTACTGCTACTAAGCTTCGCCACTATCTTCTTAGTCACAAAACTTTTGTCATCACCCACACCGACCATCTCAAGTATATGCACTCCAAGCCATATCAGAATCAACGTATGGCTCGGTGGCTCATGCTGCTTGCTGAGTTCGATCTCGAATTCATCCAGCAGAAATCTATCAAGGGGCAAACCATCGCTGATCAACTAGCAGATGCCCCTCTTCCTGACAATCAACCTTCGTAGTGTGAGTTCCCTGACGAGTCTATCACTGCACTTTCCTCCGACGACACCACCTATCAGATGACTATGTTCTTTGACGGATCCAAATGTCAACTAGGTGGGGGCGCTGGGGTCATTCTCATTCCACTCGAAGGGGAGCCCATGCCTTTGTCTTTTAAACTCGATTTTGATTGTACCAATAATATGGCCAAATATGAGGCCTTAATTTTGGGACTTCAGACTGCCCTCTCTCTCAGCATCAAGTCCATCAACATCTTCGGTGACTCACAGCTCGTCGTCAATCAGGTCAATGGTTCATACCTCTGTAAAAATGAAATTTTGCAAAGGTACAAAAACCGTTGTGACATTCTCCTTGCATCTTTCGACCATTTCCTCCTGCAGACTGTTCCTCGATCCACGAATAAGTTTTCTGACACCATGGCTTCTCTCGCTTCGCATATCCCATCTTCCTCATCTGCATCCAGACTTTTTGTCACAGTGCGTCGTGTGCTGTTGCCTTCATATATCTCTCCTCACATTCATCATGTCAACACTATAGACCCTAGCCCACAAGATGCTTGGTATAAGCAACTTGTAGACTTCTTATCTCTCTCTGTCATTCCTCCCAACCTCTCTAGTAATGCACGACGAGCTTTTATCAAGCGTACTGCTCGCTATACCATGCTAGGGGGTATTCTCTATAAGCGCGGCTTTGACGGCCTCCTTCTTCGCTGTCTCACCTCCACTGAAGCATCTCAAGCCATTCAGCAAGTCCATGACAGGATTTGTGGTGGACATTTCAGTGGAAATTTGGTTGCCAAATGCATCCTTCGTCTGGGCTATTATTGGCCTACCCTTCATCAAGACTGTAGCGACTATGTTCGACGTTGCATCAAGTGTCAGCAGCACTCTAACTTGCTTCATCTCCCCAGTCATGCCTTATAAATTGCTCAGGATTTTTGGCCTTTTTCTCAGTGGGGTTTATATCTCGTCGATGAGATTAACCCTCATTCATCTCTTCGTCATCAATCCATCATCACAGCCACTGAATATTTCACCAAGTGGGTGGAAGCCATTCCTCTCGTTTCCACAAAAGCCGACAAGATTGTCGACTTCATCAACACCCATATTAACTGTCATTTCGGTATCCCTCATAAAATCATCACTGATAACGGCAAGTCCTTCAAAAACAAAACTGTCCAAAAGCTATGCGACTCCTTCGGCATCAAACTCAGTTTCTCTTCACCTTACCACCCACAAGCAAATGGGCAGGCTGAGGCTTCCAACAAAATTCTCACCAAAATTCTCATGAAAGTGGTCAGTGACACAGGCAGGGATTGGCACATTCACATTCCCTTCACTTTGTGGGCTTATCGCACTAGCATCCGAACCTCCACGGGTGCTACCCCTTTTTCTCTCATGTACGAAATAGAGGCTGTTTTACCTCTCAAAGTACAGATCCCATCTCTCCGCATTTCTCTACATGATATTCTTTCCAACGATGACTTTCATCAAGATCGCTTAGCTCAACTTGAGTTACTTGACGAATGCCGTCTTGCTGCCCTTAATCATCTCCATGTCTATCAACATCGCATCAAGCACGCCTATGACAAAAATATGCGAGAACGAGATTTCAACATCGGAGACCTCGTCCTCAAAGAGAATCAACACGTGACCAATATGGAGCAAAGTAAACGAGGCAAGTTTGCTCCTAATTGGCTCGGACCTTTTATTATCATGCACAAGTATGGATCAGGGACTTATCGTCTGTCTTCTCTTGATGGACGACCAGAACCTGAGCCTCTTAATGCGTTGCATCTGCGACCGTTCTACTGCTAGTCGAGTATTCATCCACTTGACACTTAACTTGAGCTCATCCCTTGAGCAATCCCCGTCCTCTTAAATCCTACTTCCTTTCAACCCTATTCCTCTTAACAATTCCTATAACCCTTTTATGATGTATGGATGCTTTGTCCTAATAAAAGGGAGCCCTTGACCTTCTATAATCTTGTCCATGACTCATATTTCTGTAAAAACAAATCAAGATGTCACAATATCCATGGTCACTATATCAATATCAAAATCAAAAAAGCAGACTGCTCCCTCGAAGGACAGCTGTACTATCATTGCTGTAATTAATAGACTGCTCCCTTGAAGGACAGCTATTCAAAAGCCCTTATATTAAACAAAAATCTAGACCACTCCCTTGAAGGATGGCTATGACTAATCTGGAAATAAACAACACTATTTTAGAAGCTTCCCGCATTGATCAGCTTCACAACCTAACCACCAAGCAAATGACATCTCTATGCAGACTTCCCGCATTGATCAGTCTGTGCCAAAAAAAAAAAAAAAAAGAGTCATGGACTTGACTTATAGCTGTCTCAGGGTCTCCTATAAAAAGGGGCAAAGTTATCTCTGCTCTTAAATCAGGTTACCCTTTTTTTTTTCTCCTCCTATCACCTGCTCAAGGGACTTCGAGCTCACTTTAATGTCACAGTGATTCGATTACCGCTCTAACATTACTATGGTCAACGATGTCACGCATGAATGGGGCTCTTGGTTCTCATAACCCCTATCTATGCTATCTTTTTGGTCCTTGTCAATGAAAGAGCATTATGCTTTTCACTTCTTCTGCACTTTGGTCACATTCGCCTTCATCACTTGTCAATCAACTCAACCTGTTCACCCTAGTTTCTATGGGCACCAATACACATGGAAACTATCGACCCGCCGCAATTTATGTTCAGCATAAACCAATACTTACTGAAGCATAAATAAACCTCAATTCATTTTTAGCATACATCCATCATGAATATGGAATATGGCTAGGGATGAAAAACCCCTCAACCAATGTTGCAGAATACACCATTTGGAAAAGGCTGCAACATCTTTTCTCCTCATCATTTCGTCATAACCAAGACCAATCTATTGACCATTTAGACCACCTGTCTACCACTCGGACCCTTTGTCTGAACTACATTGGTCTGAGGCCCTTCCACAGGGGCTATGTAGGCAGCACTCAGATGACACGACTGTCTTCTAGGGTTAGCTCGACCACCCCCATTTGTTCGTCTCTTTGATGGACAAACCTTCTCTTCTGTGACTTTGATCACGACCAACTCCATCAACTTTAACCATGACCAATCATTTTCTTTAACCAAGACCAATCGTTTTCTTTGACCATTCCTCCCTTTTCAAGAGAACTACATTGGCCTGAGGCCCTATCACCAGGGCTATGTAGGCAGCACTCAGTTGACATGGGGTCTTCTGGGGTTAGCTCGGCCACATCCTTTCATCCATTCCTCCCCTCGACCACCAACCATTAGAGATCCTACCTCTCTCCTCTGACCCTGACCACTTCCAAGACATTGTTGCCTTGGTTGTTTTTGCATATATGCTACCTCATGACTGGTTAGCAGAATTGTGCGCAGACCTTTTTGGACCCTCACAAGTATAGGATCGCACACTGGTTGATCCGCACTACTTGTGACTTTTTCGTGTTTCTAGGAGCACTTCCTGAGCCTGGGATACCTAGACCGTGACGACCCATTTGGAGCTTCAGCTTCAATTGAATAACCCGATCAACAGACGACTAAATGCTGGGGCCTGGTTATTTCAATTTTGGCACTCCTCGACCCTTAACCTGCGACACTTTGCCCTAACCCTCTCGTGCAGTGGTATACGCGCAATCACAACCTTTGCAGTGTTCACCCTCACCCCTTTTTCATCCACTCTTTGTCAAATCAGCACCTGATTCCTGGTTCCCTTCCCTCAACTCCTACTTTGAGGGGGAATACCTCATCCATACTCAGGGCAATCCGCTTCATGTTTTTGTCTTGCAGTTCATTCGAACAACCAACAAGACGAAATCAACCTTATCCCTCACCTGGGGCAATCACTCCTATTTTTGTCTTGCAGTTCATCCAGAACAATCAACAAGACAAAAAGGGGCAAATGTAGACACCGAAATCGTGTCGACTCCCCTGGTCATTCCCTGTCTTATTCTTCTTCGCCTATTTAACCCTTGTCGATCACTTGTTCCACCAACCTTGACCCTGGTAGCATGTAAAAATGAGCACAGAGCTAAAGCTAGACTCTATCCCCATTGTGCATCTACCGACGACGGTCTTTACCCAGCCGATGTCACCGACGTCGGTCACTTATCAGCCGACATCGGCAATCTTACCGACGTCAGTCACCTTACCGTTATCCGTTATCAGTTATCATTCGGTTCCCAATCGGTTATCGAACCATCTCTAGAACCGTCCCTCGCCTTCATCAGCATCCGCCAACCATTCGAAACGCTAATCAACAGATTAATCAATCAATCGACCTCCGAACTCTGACATTCACAGACTCTGGCAATCAATACTCTCGCGATCAACCAACTCCGGCATCAACCAATCTGCATTCGCTTCAATCCGGCACTGCACAAATAACTTCAACTATGGCTTTCATCACGTCTTCTGACAGGTAAGTATTTTCTCTATTTATTTTCATTTCTTTCTGATTATTATTTGTTCATTATTTCTGTCATCCTGAATCTTCAAACCACAGACCCAAGTTTTGAATCTCTCCTTTACATCCCTGCCCACTACCCCAATCTATAACTCTGTCCAGACTCGACTAAAACCCTCAGACTCTGTCCAAACCCGACCTTACCTTGCCCAGACCCTGTCCTGACCTTATCTCGATTCTATCAGACCCTGTCTCGACTCCATCAGACCCTGTCCCGACCCTATCAAGACCCTGTTCTAACTCTCCTAGACCTTTTTCAACTTGTCCAGACTCTGTCCAGAACCTGCCCTGACCGACACCGGCAGTTTGACCGACACTGGCACCTTCCCTAACCGATGTCGGTACCACAGAGACCGACGCCGGTGACTGTGCAGAACAGTGCTGCATATCAGGTACGCATTTTATTTTTTGTCTTTTATTTCTATAATTTTATCTTTTATTATCTACTTTCATCCAATATTCTACTTTTTTATCAGTGGGTTGATATCCTTCTAGGAAGTCTTCGTACTTTCGGGATTAGGCGTTCGCCTGATAGCCCACCATATCCTTTGACTAACATTTTTCCGTGTTTCAGCCTTTTCTTCTTTGCAGGTGTCATTCCTCCACAGCCAAAGAGAATCTTCCAACGTCTGATTTCGGTGCGCACAACTTATCAGGTATCTTCTAGCCTTGACCATTTCTTTTAGTTTCTTATTTCTTCTTTGAATGTAGAAAGCAATTTTGCATAGAAACAATAAGTATTTGCTAAGTGTATAAGACTAAAGTGTTATATAATTTATATTTTATGTCTAAACCAACTACATGACATGAGAATCATGTTAGATTGAAAAATTTCACATGCCTAACTAAAATGGATGCACAAGTGGTTATATGGTTGCTACGCAACCTTGTTGGTCCCACTTGTTTCCATTGGCCTACAGGCCTTCTATAACATTCCATATCTCACACAAATGCTAAATATGTTGAGGGAAAACAATCTCTTAAGACCATATAGGTCAATTCAACACTATTGACACTTGAAGTTTAAGATAAAGTAAGTGAAATTCCAAATTCACAAAGGATTAGGGAAGTAAGGGGTCCCCAAAGGACTTACCTTAAGCTTCCTAATTCATTATGAAATAAGAATTTTAGGTCCACAATAATTTTGGCAACCAAAAGTAGCCACACATTATTCAACATAGGAACACAAGAATCATTTTAGGGTCTTAAAGATTTTAAAGGCTTCCTGATTAGTGTTTATGAGGTTGAAAATTTACATGGGATCCCTCAAGGTTCACCCCACCTTTGTAGTCCTTGGGTCTTGTAATAGTTTGTACAAGTTTGAATAAGCCTTATTAAAAATAAGTTATAAAAATTGGATTTAAATTATTCTCATTCCTTGAAAACTATACTGTAAAAAATAATAGGAAATACCAAGGGGGTATCTTTTGGGTTACCTCAATCTTGGGCCTTAAAATAACTTTAAATCATCTCTACAAGTTAAAGGTACTAGCCCCTCGAAAGTGGTCCTCTTCAAAAAAGGATTAAAAATCAAAATATCTTGTGTTTGATCTCATGGGGACCTTATAATGTCAAAGAGATCAAAAAATTAAAGTATTCCCCCTTAGGACCACCCAAATCTTAGGCCCTTGGAGTGACTTAGAAGGGCTATGCAAAAAGGCTAAGGTTTGTTTTTAAATTTACCAATTTAATATTAATTTTTTTTTAAAAATTATTACTAAAATAATTTTTAACATGGATATATTATTTTTTTTTTGGTTTTTTTAAAAATAATATAAAATAGGAGAGAAGAAGTGAGCTTTGTTACTCCATCACTAGATTGCTACCAGTGATGGTAGATCTAGGCACTGCCACCAATTATGACCACCACACTTCCACCATCAACTATACCTAGATACACCAATGCTAGCAACAAAAAATACCACCAATGATCTATACCACCATTACTAGACTATATCCATTGGTTGAAGGTTATTCAACCTTTAAAAAAGGGTCTCTATCATCACCAACTCATCACTTCTTGTAGTTTTTGACAACCTCCCAATCAATGTGAAGGGTATTGGGGTGGTGGTGGCTTGGCTGAGGTCAAGCTACCTAGGAGCTCAATACTTCCATAATTGATAGGTTTAATTCGCTCAAGATTTGACACAACATTGAGAAATTTATCCTTTTAATGGTAATCACCACTAACATAGGTGGTGATTCTCCTCATTTTACCCCATCTAGAGCTTAAACCATAAGACAATAAAAATGATATCCAATAAAATGAACAATGCCTATGGTTTTCTATCTAATGGCCTTATTATTTTTGGAAGGGGGATAGTGATAGTCACATGGGTGATCATTTTTTGGCACCTACCCTTTAAAAGGACCCATTACTAGAGAGTTACCCTACAAACTAATATTTTTCAAAAAATTATTGTGGGCCAAAAGTGAGCCAAAATATTAAAAAATGAAATCTTACGAGCCTTAAAAATTTTGAGTTTCAAGCTAGAATTATTTTGTCCATAAATTTATACTATTTTGGGTGAATAAAAATTAGGTGAAGTTCAAACATTTTACAAAGGAAAATGGGGAAGTTTTAGTAATTTGCATTAAAAATATCATAAGAATTAAACCATGAATCAAAAAATTAATCCACAAAATGTAAGGGAATTCTAGAGGAGCCTTTTTTATTATTAAAATTAATTTTGGAGAAATTCATAACTTTATAATTTTGTAAAAATTTTTTAAGTGAAACTGGGCCTTCTTGGGACTAATGAAAAACATACATATTAGGGAAAAGCATATTAGTCTAAGGTCCTTTTCAGAGTAGTGGCTATATAGGTAGCACCCACTGATAGGGGGTCTTTTAGGGTTAGATTGACACTATGTGCTTACTAACCATTTTTACCAAGGTCACTATGAATCTAAAGAATTAGGGTTTGATAATTTGATAAGGAGAAACAATCAATGACCCAGATCTTAATGCACCAAATGAAGGTGAAAATAAACCCAAAACCATCTAGATGGTCACATCTAGTTTTAATAGTTATTCTATACTAGACACCTATGTCTAATCCAGACACTAGCATTGATGTGACTATCTTAGGCTGACACAAGTGTATGTGGCTACAAAGGCATTTAATGCAAAATTTGGCAACTATTTCAAAATATTCTTCTAGTCTAATTCTTGCCTATTTTAGACCCAAATATATTTTAGCATCAGAATTAAATAATTATCTTGTTTTCATTATCATTGATAACTCAAGAAGGAGATTATTCAGTGATTTATCTCATTCAATCATGTAAAGGATAAAAGAGAAAAATGTAAAGAGAGAATAATAAGTAGAGTACTAGACACACAATAATAATATTATATTTGAATAATACATAGGCTATTATATAGCCAAATAAATAGCCAAAATAACTTTCTAATAAATAAGGACAAATAACAAATAACCCATTAATGGATTTATGGGTATAACAAACTAACCATTAACCAAAGTAAAACAAAAAACTAGGATTATTTACGACATGGTAAATAATCAACCAATGTACCTAGTATTTTACCTAATGTAAATACTAATCTCAATAATTATTGTAATATCTAACATAACTATACTTTTCATTTTTAGCATATCTCAAAATAATAAATTTAGTACTGTTCTATCTGAGTTTTATAATAAATTACCCTATATTTATCATCCTTGTGCTTATTCATTTCTATATTATTAACCTTATTTACCAATAGTAGGATCCATATCTAATTTAGGGTTGAAATTTTAGTGAACCTGATATTTGAGCTCCAAACTCTATGTGATTTAGGGTTTTGTGTTTTTCTAATTTTTGTATTTTGCTATAAATTCTAAATTTTTCATTTATAAAATAAATAGAAAACATTAATCCAAAAACCCAATTTAAAATACAAGATAAAGAAGCATTTATCACTCATCAATAATAATAGGGGTTTAATGGATGCATTTTTGAATGTTACAAGAGATGAAATAATTAAGCATGATTAGGCTAAGGATTATTCACCGAGTGATGGCAAGTAATTATAAGATAATACAACTGATTCCATACCAATCAATCTACCTACATCTAGTGGAGGCATATATTTTGTCTTCTAACCTTTGTTTCCTAAAAACACTATTACTACATCTGCCATGGAATTACCAATTATTTCAACACAAATATCAATTAAAATACCTATTACTACTCAAACCATGTGCACTTCCCCTTTAGTGATTACTTATATTGTTAATCTAAACCCCAATGGGTGAATAGTTCAAACTTTCCTTCAAGTTATAAATACCTTGGAGGATAATGTTACAAATATTGAATAAAGAGATTTAAAGTCTCATCATTCTATCGATTACCAAGATGTGTTGCATAACCCTCTTACACCTGAGATATCTTTGCACCCTTTCCAACTAGTTTTATTACACGTAAGTTCCCATCTTATTATGGAAAGGGTGATCTTGAGCAACATATTTTATCTTTCTATGCATCATGCCTTGAATATTCCTCCAATGATAAGTTTTTGACCAAATTTTTTCCAAGGATCCTCAAGGACTATGCTTTGTAGTGGTTCTATGATTTACTTCTCCAATCCATGAAAGAATTAAAACCTATTAAGATCAAGTTTAAAAAAAACTATCTATTAACATTAATAAAAAGGTTTATTATGCCAAAATTGTAAAAATTAAATAAAGAACCAATAAACCTAACAATGAATATGTCTTGAGATATAAGATAATGTTAGATAAAATGACCAATATTATGGATGATAAAGAGCTTCAAGACATATTCAAACAAGCTTTGTTTGATCTTTTACATGAATCCATCATTATAAAAAAGTTTAAACCCTTTGATGACTTATGTCATGTTGTTTAGGACCATGAAATGAAACTTATTTCATTAAAAAAACTTAAGTATGTGTCCAACACACCAACTACATCTACATCCAATACCAAATTTATAATCAAACTAAGGTAAAACCTTCTGATCCTAAAAAAAAAAACCACCACAATTAATGTAGTTTCATAGTATCCTAATTGGCCTATTTTATCTAATGCACCGAGGAGATAGTTCTCATGTTTATTCGAGTCTCAAAATTAATTACTCATATAGATAGTAGAGTGTCAAATTATATCTCTCCCTCATCTTATATAGGTTGATATGAGTCAGCCTCTACCCAAAGGATTTGATGCACATGATTTTTATGATTATCACTAGGGACCAGGGCATTCTATCAATATATTTTTAACTTGAAGCATAAGATCCAAGACTTTATCGATGACCAAAGGATTACATTTGATGGTCCTCCAAAGGAATTAGGTTCACAACCTCATGATGAACATAAATAGAATATATTTAACAATCCTTTACAAGACCATTATAATAAAGATGTAGAGGTGAAAATGGTATATCACACATATCCTCTTCAATTACAATATGATCATCCATTAAATGGGATTATTGGTACCTATACATGGAATAAACCATCTATGGTTCAAATAACTTCTATTAATTTTGATGACAATGACATTATGGATGACGACTCCAATATTTAATATTTATTCATTTAAGTATACCTTGATCACCATCCTCTACATAGTGTTATGATTGATAATGGTGTAAAAAATAACATTTAAACTATGACATTACTTACTTACACACTTGGGTTATACTCATCATGATTTATACCCTTGTACCAAATAAACTAGAGAATTTAATGAGACCTCACAACAGGTCTTGGTGAGATTGAATTACCTTTACAAATGGGTCTTACACATGTGGTTACTACATTTTCCATTATACATTCCATGGGTATCTTTGAAATTTTATTTGGATACCCTTAGATACATACTCTTTGAGCAATACTTTCTATAATATATGGGTGTGTTAAATACATTCATGCCAATTAGGTAATTATAGTTTCTATAGTTCCATGTGAGCATCCTCTTATACAAGAGAAATTTATACTTAGGTAGTCAATTATCAAGTATAATAAGGCTAATACACTATAAAAGGGTAAGAAATAGATAATACCCTTTACTAGGTAACCAATACTTGAAAAAATTTGCATCATAGAAATATAGTGGATTCCATAAAATCCTCATCTACTATGCACCATTTTTAGATATCAGGCGCACATACACATGTTCATATCAATGTTATTCCAAATAAACATAAGAGCACTCAATGATAGGTCCCATAAACCCCTATTACTTTTATTATTTCTTTAAGACCGTAGAGTCCCATTATACATATGCAAATAATCACAAATACTATAGTGATAGATATTATGCCTATGCATGCTCCTTTGTAGTACCACCAATTTATGACATCAAGTACTAATTTGAGAGATACATATGATCATAAATTAGATGAGATCATAGGGTAGTCTCTTCATATAAATAAAAAAAATAAAAAAATAAAAAAATATTTTTAGCATATACACATTCTATTGGCTCTTTATCATCTATGTGTTAGTTCCATGTTAATGGATAACATATCAATTATTTATAGATAATGTGTTTCATGTTTATACTTGAGTGTGATACAAGCATACATAGATACATGATTTATGCATTTTTGGATGTTGGGATTTCCCTTTACTCATGTCATCAGGACATTGGGGGCATCCACCTATATGATCATGATACATCTAGGTTATATCATTCTATGGTCATTTTAAATTATCATGTTTGAGCTTATATATGTACTTACACATGCCTTTATCCATACTTACATTTTTCACAGTGTACTTAATATGCTATGTACTTTTTTGATAAAACATTTGATACATGGTCTACTATGATATGCGTATGATGGCTACTTATGTTTTATTTATGAACTTCCTTGAGTGTCTTACCTTTTTATTTTCCTGTCTATTGAGCATTTGAATATGCTCCATTGCTTGCATCCCCATGGCTTTGTTTTATTATTTGATATGTCATAACTTGTTGTATGGACATTTTAATATGCAATTATTACTTTTATGGACATTTGACTAAGTCATGTAAATTCAATTGTTTAACATTTGAAAGTTCCCATTATTTAAAATCTCCTTGGACCATTGTCTTTTGATTTAATTTTGAGTTCCCTTACATGTGTGCTTGATTACTTATTGAGCTTGTATTATTACTATCTATAAGTTTCCATGATATTTATCATACATATTAGGCCTTGATGTGATCACATTATATGCACTTTAATGATGCATGTACATAGACATGTTTTCTTGTATGATATATGGTTCATTCATAGTTTTAGATTCAGTGGGGGCATGTCATATAGGCATGGCTTCTATATTTTAACAATGTTAGATTTAGTGGGGGAATGTTTAGGAAACATTTTATCCTCATTTAGTATGAAACATATCCAAATTATAGTGGGTATATGTTTTAGAAACATGTACTCCACATTGGCACTTATATTAGTTTTTAGTTTTAGATTATAATGGGGGCATGCTTTAAAAGCATGTTCTCCACACTCACATAATTTTGAATTGACCAAAGCACATAATTATATGATTTAGATACATGATTGTGACATAATTATATACATTGGTACCATTTTTATAAATATTTTTAACATGAGATATATTTGAGGTGCATATACTATACAATATGCACTTAATATTACAAAATTCAAACTAGTTTTAGATTCAAAACACTTTTAGGGATTGTCATCACCTAATAGGCTAGAATCTTATTGGATAGATTGAACCAATCTAATATATTAGTTTTTTCACTTTTTGGTATGTTTGAGGTGATTAAATCACTCAATATTTCCAAGTTTTTAGGTTGGACTTGATTGTATTATCCAGACTCACCAGTTTGATAGTGTGAGTTGATTTGGTTCACTCATACTCACTAGGTTATAAGTATGATTGTGTTTTATGGTTGGTAATTTTAAACTTCCATGTGTTATTCCACCTTTTATCCAAGGTTAGGGGCATGGTACTTCCTCTATATCTCTCTCTATATTCTTAGATATATGCACTTTTTAGATTTATATTTTTCCTAATCTCAATTTTAGTGATTCATAATGATACACACTTCAAATGACATTGCCAAAAGGAAATATTATTATATTGATATACATTTGTACTCCTAAAACTTGTTCCATTTCAATTTTAATCATTTCAATGATTTCAATTTTAGATTATATATACTGGTTATATACTATAACATGCTCTTGGTTTTAGGTCAATCACCAATAAAGCACTCAAGTTGGACTCAAGTAAAGACAAGGTGTGTTATACACACCCAAGTAAACATTCATTTAATTTAAACTAGAAATTTTATTACTAGATTAAAAGAGGAGGGGAAATGTGTAAATTTATTAATTACATAGCACCTCAATCTTGTATACTTGGAAAACTCAAAATTTGGTTGTTCCTCTCAGTTCTAGGTCTTTTCCATTTTTGTAAGTCTTGCATTTGCTCTCTCTAATGACCCTTGGAATATCTATTAAATTAAAAATCTAATGTTGATGACCCAAGACTTATATCTTTTCCAAAATTCTTAAAACCTACTTATTTTATGTCTATAAAAGTTTGAGCCTATACCTATTTTCTTTCTCCTTGGATAATTGTACCCCAAACAAATACCTACATCAATGAAAGTGCCCTATTTCAATGCATGTGTCTAATGCTTTAAATTAATCTAATTTACAAATGAAACATATATTAATGGTTGATCTAAGTGATTTAATGCAATATATTCTCTAAGAGGATTGGTATAAATAAAATAACAACCCTCATTCATTCCTCACATAGCATAGACCTAACATTCATACGAAAGAGCATTTAATTGAGTAAAGACTTAATATTTTATCTTATTTTCATATTATTCATAGGAAAAATACACCTATAGATTTGAAGTATAGAATTAGTAGCCTAAGATCCTAATTTGCTAAGTCACAAGCTAGGTCACTATTACACCTACTTTCCACATATTGCATCCTTGTGCACATACAAGTCAACACATTAGGGGAAAACTACATTAGTCTGAGGACCTCTTAAGAGGAGTAGATATTTAGATAGCACTAATATATATAGGGGTCTTTGGGGTTAGATTGACATCATGTTCTCATTAACCCATTTTTACCAAGGTCATTATGAAGATGAAGAAATAGGGTTTTGATCATTTGACAAGGAGTGGCAATCCATGACCCAGATCTGAATGCACTAGAGCAAAGGCAATAATGAACCTAAAAGAATCCAAGTGGTTTAATCCTTTTTCATTAGTTATTATATAATAGACACCTACATTCTATATAGATAGTAACATCGACATAACCATCCCAGGCTGATGCAAGTGTCCATGGATATAGAGACACTATATCAAAAATTTGGTGACTATTATATAATATTATTCTCATTTACTTCCTAACCATTCTAGATCTAGATCTGTATTAGCATCAAAACCATCTAAGTATCTTATTTTCATTATCATGGAAATATCTAGCATAGTTGTACTTTCCATTTTTAGCATATCTCAACATAACAAATTCATTATATGTTATATCTAAGTTTTAAAATTAATTAGCCAATGATAGATTTGTTTATCACCCTTGTGCTTATTAATTTATATATTATTAACCCTATTTACTCATATTAGGATCCATATCCAATTTAGGGTTAATTAGGAAGCCAAGTGGACACACAACCTCTTGAAATATAGACAATAAGAAGGGAAATAAGTATTTTTATAACAAGAAAATAAATAAATTCATTGGTGAATTGGGAAGACATTCCTTAGTTCCACTACTTTAAAGTAACCAAATAAACCTCCTATAATGGTTTTTTTGTTAAAAAACTCCTCTAAAACCAAACTCTCTCTTCTTTCTCTCTAAGATCCTTCATTCTTATCACACCTAACTCACCTCTACATATGAAAAATGAAAAAAATGTCCTTCTAAGGGAGAATTTTTTCCTCTTATAAAAAAATACTCAAACCTAATGTCCAAAGGAAATATGACACTTGTCCCTTCCCATTCCTTATCTCTCTTACCAAAAAACTACAATGCAATAACTTTTATTACAAACCCATATGGGCAAGCAAGGTTTGTGTATGATCATAAATGTGTTCTATTCTTTATGCCATAAATGGTCACATTTTTTGTTCCAAATATTTTTACACATTTTAAGAAGGTCCAATTCCATCCCTTTGATTAAAAAAAGGACTTATATATACCTACCAATCTATAAATTTCACTTTTCTTCAACTTGAAAACATGGGTTTAATTTTACATTCAAGTTTTTGGTTAAGGAAAAATAAATTGGGTCTCATATTTACCTTTATGGTTTAAAATAATGTTAAATTATTTTATAAGGTATGTCAAGGGGATTATGAATAGTCTCAAGAATGTCTAAAACTATAAAACACAAAATTAGGTTATAAGGTAACATTAAGATTGGATTTTAATTATACATGCTATGTAGGACACTACTCAACTATTATCATTGGTGAACTTATGATTGGTGTAGTATTAGTTACATAAATTGGCCTTATGTTACCTATATATCACTTTACCTAGTAAATTATAGTACCCTAGATAGTTGAAGTGACTGAATATAAACATTCAAGTAATATTTATCTACAAAAATTGTATGCATAAAACATCATGAAATACATTATCTTAATAATTATCATGGAGGAATATCAACATTCTAACATCCAAATATCTATAAAATCAAATCACATGATAAGGAACTATTAGCTCAACTAGTACATTAATGTAATGGGCATCTCAATAAACAACTAAAATCATTTGTAACTCACATCAAAATAATACTCATATAAACAAATAATAATAATGAGAACATAAAATACATTTTTTGTCATAATATAACAAAAATATAAAAATATAGTAATATATATTTCATCTATCTAATGATATAAGAATTATGCCACATCAAGACATGGTAAAATAACTAAAATGTCCTAGAAAATAACAATGTGAAAATGAGGGCCTCACAACACATGAAAAAAGTAAATGGTGAGTAGGGTAGTAATAGTGCAGATAACATATCAACATTGGGGATGAGTAAATTAAAACAACCACCAATACTTTGTGTGAGATAATTGGTAAATTTTAGGTGGATTAGATACTCTCTACTTTTTGTGCCTCCCAATATAGACAATAATACAATTTATAATGAAATTAAAAAAAGATTATTTGAATTTGTGATTTTATTCTAGTTGATTCATGAACAAATTATACTTAATATAACATTAAATATCACTAACACTATGTGTCATTATTTGAATAGGCAATTTTTTAAAAAGAAAATAGGTGTATCTGCATCAACCCTAATTGAACATGTTGTAGCTACATCAAACCTCACAAATAGGGTATATCTACATTTGAGCTTGATCCTCAACATAGAAACACCTTTGATCATAGTGCCCCATTTATTTATTAAATTTTTGTAGTTTTTGAGTTGAGTTAGTTGATAAAAAATAAAACATTTTACATCCACTATCATCTATGTTTTATAAAATTAGAAAAAAATTTATTGAATTTTTTGATTTCCTAGTTAAAATATTCATATTTATGTTATTTATAAAACAAGTATCAAATAGAAAAATTATCAATTGCGTATGCTAGATCCAATCATTTCTTTAAAAAATATAATAATATAAGAAAAATGCAATTTTTATTTAGCCATTGTAAAACTATTTTAATTTTTGATGCATACCATTTCTAAAGCAAATTAATTCTCTCAGACTAAAATAATAATACTAGTGGTAGGTACTAACAAATTTTCATACATACTCTTTTATCATTGGAAGAATTAGAGTCATGCACATTTTGAGTAAATATAAACCATGTATTTGTGTTTAACCCTAAAATGAAATACAAGTTGTTTTCACTTTATAGCCTATGGTTAAGAATATAGAAATAAAATGGCACAAGGATAATAATCAAATCTATATCAATCCAATTAAATGATAAACTAGTGATCCAAAAATGGGCTAATAACAAATTGACTCAGTTTCTCCATTTTTATGGATACTTAATAATTTTTCTTTTTCTTTTTTAAAATGTTTTTAGTTTAACTTGAAAAATGACATAAATAAATAAATATCAGATTTTATTGATCCAAATTCCATTCAAAATGAACTTTATGTAAATTAATCAAATCTCCATTTTAAAAAAATTTAACAATATTTCTCAATTTTTTGTAATTAACTTGAAAATTGGCATATAATTAATATTTAACATTTAATAACTCTGAATACAGAAAAAATGTATTTGTAAAATCAAAGATAAAAAACACAATAATTTGGAAATAAAGTTCACTTAATAGTAATAGTCCCCAAGTTTGATAAGACACAAAATAATATATAGATGATGCAAAAATAGTAATATAATTCTTACATTAATTCTCTAGATATGACTTCTTCCAATGTGCTGCAACTCTCTAACTCTATAGGATAAAGAGATTCTATGACAATCTTCTCTATATCAACCTTCTTCTCAATACTCTTCCTCACTTCTTCTCCTTTAATGATCTAAAAAAGGAGAGCTTAAACATTAAAATGAGAAAAACTTGCAATGCTTTTCAATGATTTGGAATGAATTCTCCAAATGGGTTCTTGGGTTTATATACTATTCCTAAACCCTACAATTATTGACATTATATTTATCCATAAGTTTAAAATCCCAAAATTTAAGGGATGTGTATTATCTCTTGTCATTTATTTATTAAAATGGTGTGCATACTTGGTAATAGACAAAATTGGCTTATAGGGGTAAATGGGCTGAACCACACTTCATATTTGGCTATTTAGATAAGCCTCCCACATATTTATATAGGAAATATCCCACATTTTTGGGGATAAGAGATAAACATGGCTCTAAAATCCATTTCCAAAGCCTTATAAAGTGGTCAAGGAAGACCATGTAGCTTTATAATTTACACTTGGTGGAAGATAGTTATCTTGGTCACTCTATGTGGTGGTTGAGGTTTAGGTGCCAAGTTTCAAGTGTAATCAATACCAAGTTTCAAGCCAAATCAGTTCCATGTGTCAAGCCCAATTGATGCCAAAGCCTTGATTGGGCCACTTGTCAAATTGTCACTAGTCCATTCTTTACCATGTGTAAAGTTTTAATGGATCCACATGTCAAGATAGATTATATAACATGTTTCAACATCTAATTATTCCACTTGGTAGGTTGAAATTTTTCCACATCATGTTGATTCAATGTTGTGCCATCTCTATAGGTATATCTTTTGTAGGTCATAACTTTTACATATAGAGTTTGTTTAACCCCATTCAAAATGCATTGGAAAGCTCTTAATGAGATATTCACTATACAAACATTTTAAGAAATATTTTGGACCAAATTATTTGGTCTATAATGGATATCCTTCCAAATCACACCTCCCCACTAAAAAGCTTTTGGTCCACCAAAAGTTTTCATTCTTAGAAAATCATTGAAGGTATAACTTCCTTTGCTAAAGTTTATCTTCTTTGATCCATGATTATGGAAGGTGAAAAAAAAATCTCATGTTTACCCATATTAGTTTATCTCCCATTGAGGCTATCACTAACTAAAATTTGTAAATTGGTTGTGAAGAGAGTTACTAACTCCTTATCTTTACCAAATAACCTACACCAAAGTGTCTTGATTTTACTAGCAGATTCTCTTACTATATATGGTTAAGGTGATGCATATCTCTCCCTATTGTATAATATACAAAAAATACAAAAAAAAATGTTACATAATAATTGAGTTATAATGGATCATCACTTGTACAATTTTCCCCTTATTGGGGTTTTGAATGTAACATATATTTTGGAATGTAACTACTTGTAATGTAAACAATTACAAACATTGCCCTAAACTTTAGGTCTTACAAAAATTTTAAAAAAAATTGGGTTTTATAAACATACATCCAAATTAATTACACACACTCAAATCAAAACTGATTTAGAAACATATTTCTAGGAGTGTCTCTTTACCTATCTTGTTCAATACTATAAAAAAGTAAGCAAACTGCATGCTAACATAGTCAACATGATTAAAAATGATAAAAACTTATTAACATGGGCTGATAATTATGACTTTCACTTGAAATGGACTCTCCTTATTCTCCCTTAAGGAGTGATATACCCCCCTAACATGTATTAGTTCCTTCATACTTTCAACAAGGAATCAAAAAAATTGAATTGGAGGTGCAAATTAAGTATGCTAATCAAAACATATCTATACTAAATATAAACTATACATGAAACCAAAAAGTATCTCACCAACCCATTTTTATAATTATAAAATTGATTACCACTCATAATTTAGTGAGTAAAATAATTCTTGTCCATTTTATTGGATGATTGGTTCTTCTCCACACTATGTTTTGGAGAGTGATATTTATAGTTTGTTTCCTTTTTTCTAAAGAAAATGATCTACCTTTGTAAGGAATTTATCTCCCAACACATGGAAACAAAATGGTTAATTTATTCATAAAAATTACATGAATATGAAAACTAAATTATGTGCCTTACAGGATCATTATTTCCATAATCAAAATAGATGTTGGAATATTTATGTTTTCTATACCTTGTAGAGTTGTACTTTGAGAAAGTTTCATGAGGAGAGAATATGTTACCTACCTCTTCAAACTTTTCATCTCTATGGAGATGTATTACACTCTTTTTATGGAAGTGTTTTGGGATATTTTATTGAAGTGTCTCTTGATTTAGTTACTTTAAAACATTCTACAACTTCTTCTTTGCCACTAGTCTATCCCAAACTTGAATATTGAGGTCTTTCCTCAACCTATATGGGATTCTTCATCCCTTGACCTTTTATGAAAATTATTTTTACATAAAACCCCATTTTTATGAGTATATTAGAGACAATACCCAAGTATATTTCTCATATTCACTAAAAGAAGCATATTTATTTTGTTAAAAATAAAAAGAACATGATGCATTACTTATTGTAGTAGGAGATGTTCTCCTTTGAATAGTAGTATACATTGAAAAATTATTTTTATTAATATTAGATTTAGAAATTAAAACATTTTCATTTGAATTATAAGGAATTTAAATATAAGGAGTATTATTAGCTTCCTTAGCTACATTATCCTCAAGTGGATTACTTGTCACATAGGAATTTGATGACTCATTAATGGATTCCTTAGATAGTTTTATGGTTTATCCATACCAAATTAGATCCCATAAGTGTGATATTTTGTCATCTTGAATCCATATCCTAGTAAAATGTGAATTTACTATCAAGATGCTAAGTAGAATCCTCCAAAGATCATTTCATCTATCTCCATTAGGACTATGTTGAGAGTGACTCTATATGAGAAACATCCTCCTATATACAATCTCATAATATAGTATTATGTTATTATTCCCTAAACTACACCATCAATTATCATAAATGTTTTGGTATGGGGTAATGGAATAGTGCCTAGTCTCAAGCATTGTACCATGTCTACTATGACATTACTAGCTCTAATGTTTCAGTCAAGAATAAGTTTCATGGATAATGACTTAGAGGTAAATTTAATACTCTATCTGTAACTACTCTTAAAGTGTAGTATAACATCTAGTGGTTCCATTGGTAGAGGCTATCATATTACTGGTGTAGATGGTTGATTGTCTCTAGAAATGGTTGGTGTCTTTTTATGCTAATCAATTCTTTGCCTAAACCAATGAGGTGCTTGATCTAGATGAAAAAACCAACATTATTCTACAATATGTCTAGCTCTAGAATAATGTCCATAAATTGACATAGTTTTTGAGGCTTCTAGGATCCTTCAAGTACTTTTATTTGATTGAATCTCTTCTCATAAATTTTCATGTAGAATATCTATGATTATTCTTAGCTCAGTAATCTGTCACTCTTGTTAATGTTTATATGATGTCATCATTAGAACAATGGTGATTAACATCATGTCAAGTATCATTTAAATCTACATCATGTAATATGGCTTCATCTCTAAATTTTAAATTGCACAAATGGAAAAATAATAACACAAAGTGTAATTTTTTTTAACAAACCCCTTAGATAAACTACTCTAATACCAAACTTGATTTGAAAATGGGATAACAAAAAAATTGACTCAGTTTCTCTATTTTTATGGATACTTAATAATTTTTCTTTTCTTTTTGTAATATTTTTAGTTTAGATTAAAAAAACATAAATTGATAAATAAATATTAGATTTTACTAATCCAAATTCTATTCAAAATGGGCTTTATGCAAAATTAATGAAAATTTCATTTTTAAATGTTTTAACAATATCTCTCAATTTTCTATAATTAAATTTAAAATTGGCATAAAATTAATATTCAACATTTAATATCTATGAATACATAAATCATATTTGTAAAATAAGAGATAAAAAATAGGATAGTTTAGTAACAGAGTTCACCAAATAGGGATACATCTCCTGGTTCGATAAGAGATGAATCGATATATAAATGATGCAAAAATAAAAATACAATTATTACATGAATTTGATAGATATGGATTCTTAAAATGTGATGCAACTCTTTAAATCTATATCATGATGGAAATATATAATAATCTTCTCTATATCAAGCTTCTTATCAATACCCTTCCTCACTACTTTACCTTTAATTCTCTAACAAAGGAGAGCTTAGAAATTTCAATGAGAAAAACTTGTAATATTTTGTAATGATTTGGAATGAATTATCCAAATGGATTCTTGGGTTTATATCATGTTTCAAAACCCTAAAATTATGGACATTATATATATATCCATAATCTTAAAATACCAAAATCTAAAGAATGTGTATTATTTATTTCCATTTATTTATTAAAATGACATGACATACTTGGTAATAGCCAAACTTGGCTTAAGGGTGTCAATGGGTCAAACCACCCTTAATATTTATATTTTTGGATAATCCTCCCATGAATTTATATGGGAAATATACCACATTTTTAGGGATAAGAGATAAACATGGCTTTAAAATCCATTTTGAAAGCCTTTTAAAGTGGTCAAGGAAGACCACATAGTCTTTGAATTTACACTTGGTGGAGGATAGTTGTCTTGGTTACTCCTTATGGTGGTTGAGGTTGAGGTCTCATGTGTCAATCCTAATTGATTCTATGTGTCAAGTCTACTTGATGCCATGCATCAAGCCATGATTGGGATGCTTGTAAAATTGTCACTAGTCCATTATTTTCCATGTGTCAAGTTGTCATTGATCCACATGTCAGACCAAATTATCTACCACATGTCAACATATGATTAGTCCACTTGGTAGGTTGTAATTTGTCTATGTCATGTTGACTTAGCATTGTGCCATCTCTATAGGTATATATTTTATAGGCCATAACTTTTGCATATAGAGTCCATTTGATCTTATTGAAAATGTTTTGGAAAGCTCTCAATGATTTATTCACTATGTAGACATTTTTAATAAGATTTGGGACAAAATAATTTTGTCTCTTGTGAATATCCTCCTGGATCACTCATATATAATCATACATTAAATTTATTATGCTGAGACAATCTAAATATAGAAAGTACAACTAGGCTAGATATATAAGTGACAAAGAATAGAAGTATTTAGCTTATTCTAATGTTGATGTAGTTTTAGATCTAGAACATGATGAAATTAGGTGGGAAGATAATTATAGAATAGTTATCAAATTTTATATATGGTGCCTTTGGCTATCTAGATAGTTGCATTAACCTTGGATGTTTGCATTGATGCTACTATTTGAGTTTGACAATAGTGTTATATATGGAATATCTAGTGAAATAAGATGTGACCTCTTAGATGATTATGGGTTTAGATTTTCCTTTGCTCTAGTGCATTCATATTTGGGTCATGGATAATCACTCCTTGTGAAATGGTAAAACCCTATATTTCTATCTTCAATGTGACCTTGGGGAAAATGGGTTAGTGGACACATGATGTTGAGCTAACCCCAATGACCATATTATTAAAGGGTGCTATTTACATAGTCAATACTATATAAAAAGGACTCAGATGCATGTATTTATCCCATACATGTTGGCTTGTGTGTGAATATTTCAATATGTGTAAAGTAAGTACAATATTGACCTAGATTTTAACTCGGTAAATTAGGCTCTTGGTATACCCCTTTAGTATTTTAGACCTATAAATGTGTAGTCACTATGACTGGTATAGAAATATGGAAGCTTTGATCAATTAGATGCTTGATAGAGTATTTTTTAATAAGTGCCTTGGTCTTTTTGGTCTTTTCTAGGTGTAGTTAGGTGAATAATGAATGGGGGTTGATCTTGTATTTATACCAATCCCTTTGGAGTAATAACTCACATTAAAACACTTAGCTTGACCATTGTAATATGTTTCATTTGTAAATTGGATGAATTTATGGAAATAGACACTTGCATTGGGGTAGGACATTAATGTTAATTCTAATGTCTATATTGAATATTAGTGTTCAGGGAGTAATAAAATAGGTACAAAGTTAGAACTTGTAGATGTGTAAGATAAGTACATTTTAAGCATTCTAGGCAAGATAAATGTCTATATAATCAATATAAGACTTGTCAAAATAATATATAGGCCAAGGAAAAAAATATGGACCATATACAAGGCTTGTAAAAGCAAGGAGAGTGTATAACTAAGAAGAATAGCCAAGTTCTAAGTTTGCCAAGTGTACAAGACTGAGGTGCTACATAATCATAATGTATAATCTACATTCCCCCTTTTAATATAGTAATGAAATTTCTTGTGTAAATTAAAGGAATAAGTACCTGGGTATGTATGCACACCTTATCTTTACTTGATTTCAATTTGAGCGATTTTACTAGTGACTAGCTTGGAACCAAGAGCATGCTACAATGTAAAATTAGTGCATATAATATGGGTTAAAAGTACTTGAAATAGATTGAAAATTAAATAATAAGGTATAAAAGTACACGTGTGTTGATATAAATACCTTGCTTATTGGTAAGTTATTTTTCAAAATATGTATCATTGTAAGGCTCTAAAATTGATATTAGGATAATATAGATAAATATTTAAAATGCATATATCCAAGGGGGAGAGAGACAGAGAAAGAGAAAGAGAGAGAGAGGCCCCCAACTTTGGATCAAAAATGAGTTACCACATAGAAGTTGAGATTACCTTAACAGTGCAACCCAATGATACTTATGACTTGGCGAGGCTGTATGATCAAGTCCAACTTAAAAAATTTGTAATATTAAGTGATTTGATCACCTCAACCATTCTAAAATGTGAAATAACTACTGTAGCATATTAGATTAATATGGTCTTTAAAAGTCCATAGGTATTAGTATGTGGGATGGTTTTAGATTATGAAAGTGATTTGGATTTTTTAATATTATGCACATGTTGCATAAAATATGGACCTTAGACATGTCTCATGTTTAAACTATTTATAATAATGGTATAAATGTATATAATTTTGCCACAACTATGAATATGAATCACATAGCTGTGTGCTTTGACCAATTCAAATAATTGTGTAAGTATAGAGGACATGATCCCAAGCATGCCCCTATTCTATATGGATAAATATGAAAAATAATATAAGTTCCAATGTGGATGACATGTTTTCATAACATGCCCCACTATGAAATGGAGATATTGAATACTAAATATTTATAGAGAATATGCTTCCAAAGCATGCCCCCACTGAATCTATGAAATGATATAAGTATCGTATACTAAATGAGTGTGGAGAAAATGATTATAAATCATTCCCTTAATGAATCTAAAAATTATTAATATGTGGAATCCATTCCCATATGACATACCTCCACTAAATTTCCAAACTAATATAGGTATCAAATACTAAAATAAGTGTGGATAACATTCTTCCACAACATGCCCCCACTAAATATAAAAACTATGAAAAGTGTGGAGAACATGCTTCCAAATAATGCCCCCAATAATATTCCCCCACTTTTAGGTGAGGTAAAAATAGGAAATAGGAGTTGCTTCACCTCAAAATGGTAAGACAATTATAAAATTTGTGAATGTAACCATATAGGATATGGAAGGAACATGTCTAGATATATGTATCATTGAAGTGCATAAAACCAATGTGATCACATGTAGGCCTAATATGCATGGTAAAGATCATGGAAAAGTTTAGATAGTAATAATACAAACTCAACAAGTAAATAATCACACACACCAAATAACTTAAAATTAAGTCAACAAGTAATGGTCTAAAGAGGTCATAGATAAGGGGCATACTCAAATACCACACAATCAAAGGGACACAACTTAGTCAGATGTCCATGAAATCAAGGATGACATATTAAAATGTTTATATAATAAGAAATGACATATATAAATGTCAATGAAAACATACATAGGCATGAGGGCCAAAATCAAAGGAGCATATTCAAACGCTCAAACAAGCAAGATAAAACACTGAAGGAAGTGTATAAAGAAAAACATAAGTAACCAACATAAAAATGTCATAGTGGCTCATGGATCTAATGTGTTATAAATGTATGTCAAGTGTATATCATATGAAGTACCATGTTCAAGATATAATCATGGATAATAGGCATGTGTAAGTACATATGTAAGCTTAAAAATGATAGTGTAGAGTGATCATCAAATCATATAACTTGTGTATATCAAGATCAAAGAAGAAAATGCCCCCAATGTCCATATGACATGAGTAGAAGGAAAACACAACATCAAAAATATGAGTTTATAATGTATATGTGTATGCCTATATTACACCTAATGTATAAGTGTGACACATATATGTATGTAGGAGTTATTAATTATGTGTTACATAAATATAGAAGTAACATATGGATGCCAATGAGCCAATAAAACATGTAAGTATGAATAGGGTTTTTGGTTTTTTAAATGTTTTTTATTTTTTTGGCATTTTTGGAGATAAGAAAGATCATACTATGATTCCATTTAACTGATGGTCATTTATATCACCCCACTATAAATCTAATACAATACCATGTGTACATGGCCAAGTAACATATATAGGTGTAATATATATTAGCATGGTATTGATGGTGCTCCACATATGTAAAATAGGATTATGTGGCCATCAAACAATAGTATGAGTAACTAGATCAGGGCTTTTTGGAAACCATCATCGAGTGCTTGTTTGTTTCCTTGAAATAGTAGTAATAAGAACATGTGTAGGTGCTCCAGATATCAAAACATGGTTTTTAGTAGAGGCTTAGGATTTTTTGGAATCCACTATATGTCTTTGATGTAATGGTCTCTAAATTAATAGATGCCTAATAAAGGGGATTGCTTTTTGTTTACCCTTTTGTGGTGGATTAGCCTTAGTAGGCTTGATATCTAGTTGTCTAGGTATAAGTTTATTTTATTCAAAAGGATGCTCATATAGAATTTATAAAACTATAATTAATTTATTGGCATGAATTTATTAACACACCAATGATATATAAAAGTTACTACTTGAATATTATGTATCCAAGCTCTTCCTAATTAAATATCAAAGATGCATGTGGAAGGGATAATTGAAAAGGTAGTAACCACTTGTGTAACACCAACCTATAAAGGCAAGTCTATCTCACCAAGAACCTTATGATAGGTACTATAAAATGATCTAACTTATCTGGTAGAGGGGTGTAAATCATAATGAGTATAACCCAAGTTCATAAGTAATGTCATGGTTCAAACATTTTCACTTGCACCATTATCAATCATAACACTACATATGGGGTGTTTATCAAGGTATGCTTGAATGAATTTTGGATTAATCATCCTTAATTTATATGTCATCAAAGGAAATAGAAGGTATCTAAACCATATGTGGTATATGTCATGTGTAAGAACCAATAATCCCATCTAGTGGGTGTCTATGATGTGATGGAGGAGGATGTGCATTATATGCCATTTGGACTTCTAGTTCCTTTTTATAATGGACTTGTAAAATATTTTTTATTTATGGTGATCACCAAGTTGTGAACCTAATTCCATTAAAGGATCCTCAAAATGAAAGCTTTTGGTTATCAATAATATTTTGGATCTTGTAATTCAAGGTAAATCATCTACTTGTAGAATGCCCCAGTCCTTGATGATAATCACAATAAGAATTCACATCATATCCTTTAGGTAAAGGTCAAATCATATAAACCTCAATAGGATAAGGGAGATATATAAGTTGACACTCTAGTAATTATAGGAGTAATGAATTTGGGGACTCAAGTAAATGTGTAAATTATCTCCTTGGTGCATTAGATAAAACAAGCCAATTAGGCTTTTGTTTAACTACGATAACTATTGTGGTTGTTTCTTTTTTAGGCTTAAGAGGTTTTACCTTATAACTTGGTTTTATTGATTTTTTTTTTAAGTAGATGTAGATGTATTTGGTGTGTTCTTTTACATACTTGAGCTTATTTAATGATATAAGACTCAATTCATGATCTTGTACAACATGGCATAAGTCATTGAAAGATTGAAACTTATTAAAGATAATGGATTCTGTAAAGGAGCAAGCATAAATTTCTTGAATATATCTTTTAACTCTTTGTCTTCCATAGGATTGGTCATTTTTGCTAGCTTTGTCTTATATCTCAAGACATATTCATTGATAGGTTCATTGGTTCCTTGTTTGTTTATGGCAATTTATGCATAGGAAACTTTTTTACAAATGTTAATGTAAAAGTGTGCTAAAAATTGGTCTGCAAGAGGTTTGAATGATTTTATGTATTGGAGAGGTATATCATAGAACAACCTCAAAGCATAGTCCTTGAGACTTCTTGGAAATAATTTGGTCAAAAGTTTATCATTAGAATCATAGTCAAGGCATATCATATTAAAGGTTTAAAGATGTTGTTCAGGATCACCCTTGCCATCATAAAATGTGAACTTAGGTGCAAAAAATCTAGTTGGAAAAGGGTGCAAAGATATTTCAAGTGAAATAAGGTTATGCAACACATCTTTAGAATCTATAGCATGAAGGAATTTTAAATCTTTTTGTTTAATGTTTTTAATCTTATCTTTTAATGTTTTTATAACTTGAAGGAATGAATGAATTGTAGGCCCAATGGGAGTTTTATTAAAAATTTGAGTAGTCACCAAAAGGGAGGAAAACATGTTTTGAGTAGTAATATGTGTTGAAGTCATTATTTGTGTTGAAACAATGGGTAATTCCATAAGAGGTGTATCAATAGTAGTTTTAGGGAATAAAGGTTTAAACACATAAGCTATGACCCCATTAGATGTATTTAGTTGTAGCATGATCAAGGGGAGGGATGCGTCTACTAAAGTTGTAATTTTTGGATTTGAGTATATTTTTTAGGACCTTATCAATATATTCAAGATTTTATTAAATGTGATCATAAAATAAGGTAATAACATGCACTTGATCATCATCTACTAGTTAATTTTATTTGTTTCCTAATTTTCATTATCAAATTATTCTTATATGATAACCTTATCATCATTTTGTTCACTATCCACATGGGCATCATCATGATCTGAGGTAAGAGGTATCTCATTGGTTTGAGACATCTTGGATGGGTGGAGGAGAAGCTCAATATGTCACATCTTGATTTCTCATTAAGCTAATTTACCTGATTATCCATGGATGATTATGGTTGGTAAATTGATTTAATTACCATTTTACTATGTTGTAAGTCATATGCTATTATGGGACACTTATATGTTGTGTTTATTAAATTATATCATTGTTATGAGTTAACTATATTTTATATTCTTTACACTATAATCATGTTAATTAGTTGTTACAATAGTATTTATATATCATGATGTTATAAACTAACTACCTTATTATTGTGAGTTAGATGCTAGAGAGATTTAAACCTTAGAGCATGATGGAGGGAAATCATAATCGAAGAGGGTGGAATATATGGAGGTGTTGGGGGACAATAGAGGAACAACTAGAACACATGCACACACCATGCTAGATAACACTCATAATATGCATTATTTGAATTGTTAGCTTTAGTATTCCTTTGGTGTTATCTACATTTAGATAACTGATTATGTGTGTTAGTTATGATTTAGTTTAGTTTAATTGTTATGTGGAATAAATATTGTGTAATTGTATTGTGGCTGTTATACATAGATTTAGTGAACAATGTTGTTGTATGAATATGTCATCATATTGTATTCATATTTGTTAATACTTTATGAGAACATAAATCTGCATGAATAGTATCTGGTTACTACTATCTATTAACTAACCTTAATGTATTTGTAATGTTTTATAACATTATATAATTATCATTATGATATTTGGGAAATATAATTATGTGACTTAACACCTTAAAATATAAAGATAAAAAAAACTTTGGATAGTCTATATAACATAGTAATAAAAATGATTATGTTGTTATAATACCATTATGTTTGGTATAGTAGTCATGTGATTTACCATTTCAGATAAAATAATATAATTGACCTTATATTAGTCACATTATTATTAAGGTCATGATGTTGGTTATCTATACTAAGTAATTAATAAAATTTTATTACTATCTTAAACTATCCTATGAACTAAACCTAGTCAAAAATTCTAATGGTTAGACTATAGTGATGTTTGAAGTGTTAGTTATCATTGGTAATTATATAAATGGTGGAATTTTGTGAAGTTGATATTTGTCCATGTTATGTCAAAAATATTCATATAGGAAATAAAATATTAAAACAATGATTAATGCTTTGGGAAGGATCAAGATTTTTTGGCTTTCTTGCCTATGTCAAACTAGGGTTAACCTAGTAAAGCTGAGAGATTAATAACTAATGGATTTTATACATGAATGGAAATTATGAGATTTATGTATCTATTTGAATGCATTGTACGAAGGAGGAAAAATTTTGATGAATAAAGGATAAGAGGAGAGAGGGAGAAGGACATAACATAACACATAAAGGAGAAGAAAGAGGAGTAGAGAGAGAGAGAGGAAGGCAAGGATTTTTATGGTTCATATAATTTCATCTAGAAGAAATTAAGAGGTTGGTAATTTATTTAATTTATTTTTGGAATATAGAAAATTTTGAGTGTGTGTGTGTGTGTGTGTGTGTGTGTGTGTATTTCTCTTTAGGTTTAGAAAAATGATTTACATTTTTAT
>JARHVA010004880.1:352500-460000 GCA_037957365.1 Torreya grandis | reverse complement strand
TTAACATTTGTTGGATTGAAATGCTTTACAGGTATTGGATCCCAAGGTGGTCATGGTAAAACCAATCATAGTAATTGAAACTTTCAAACTTTTCTTGTGTAATAGAGAGGTGTCACAGTGCAAGGTCTTGTGGGAGTAATGCTCTAAGGATAGTGATATTTGGGAGGACTATGATGAGTTTTACAAGAGATTTCCAAATTTGTTTACTTGATTTGATGCTTCATACTATGTTATTTTTCTATTGAATAATGTTTTTAATTCATAACTAATGTTTGAATAAGTGTTAAAGATGATGACTAGATTTAGAGGGAAAAATGTCACATCCCGATTTCTCACTAAGCTAATTTACTTGACTATCCATGGATTATTATGGTTGTTAAATTGATTTAATTATCATTTTAATATGATATAAGTCATATGTTGTTATGGGATAGTTTCATGTTGTTTTGATTACATGATTTCATTGTTATGAGTTATTTTTATTTTATATTATATACACTATCATCATATTTATTAATTATTACAATAGTATTTTATGATATATATATCATGATGTTATAGACTAATTACCTTCTTTTCATGAGTTAGATGTAGGAGAGATTTACCCCTGAAAGCATGATGGAGAGAGAGCATCATCATAGAGGGTGGAGAAGATGGAGATGTTGGGGGACAATAGAGGAACATCTAGAACCCATGGACAAACCACGTTACATAGCACTCATAATATGCATTGTTATAATTGTTAGCTTTAGTATGCCTTTGATGTTATCTACATTTAGATAATTAATTATGTGCGTTAGTTGTGATCTAATTTAATTTAATGCTTATGTGGAATAAATATTGTGTGATTGCATTGTGGTTATTATACGTAGATTTAGTGAATAATGTTTATATATGATTATGTCATGTTATTGTATTCATGATTGTTAATATTTTATGAGAATATAAATCTATATGAATAGTATCTAGTTACTATTGTCCATAGAATAAACATAATGTATTTGTAATGTTTTATAACATTAGCTAGTTATCATTATGATATTTAGGAAATATCATTATATAGATTAACACCTTAAAATATAAAGATAACAAAAGACATTGGATAATCTATATAACTTAGTAATAACAATGATTTTTGTTGTTATAATACCATTATGTTTGGTATAGTAGTCGTGTGATTTACCATTTTAGATCAAATAATATAATTAAACTTATATTAGTCACATTATTATTAAGGTCATGATGTTATTTATCTTTACTAATTAATTAACAAAATTTTATTACTATCCTAAACTATCCTATAAACTAAACCTAGTCAAATATTCTAATGTTTAGACTATGGTGATGTGTTAGTTATCATTGGTAAATATGTAAATGGTGGACTTTTCTGAAGTTGATATTTGGCCATGTGATTTCAAAAAGTGTCATGTAGGAAGTAAAAGATTAAAATAATTATTAATGCTTTGGGAAGGTTTAAGAATTTTTGGCTTTTTTACCTATGTCAAACTAGGGTTAACATAGTAAAGCTAAGAGATTAATGACTAATGGATTTTCTGCATGAATGGAAACTATGAGATTTATGTAGGTATTTTCATACATTTCATTAAGGAGGAAAAAGGTCTATGGAGAAAGGATAATATGAGAGAGGGAGAAGGACATAACAAAACATATAGAGGAGAAGAAAGAGGAGCAGAGAGAGAGAGGAAGGTGAGGAATTTTATGGTTCATACAGTTTCACCTGGAAGCAATTAAGAGGTTGGTGATGTTTTAATTTATATGTGAAATCTAAAAAATTATGAGTATATATATATATATATATATATATTATATATATTTGTCTCATAGGGTTTATGAAAATTATTTACATTTTAATAAGGATACATGATTATCCTTTTGGATGGCTCATCCATCCATAAAACTAAGCCAATATCCTCCAAATCCCTATAAAGGAAAACTAGAACTATTTGAATGTAAAACCATAGGGTTAATAGTATTTTCTTCTTATGATGTTGGTATGCCTAAGTTGAAGATCAATAGGTTTTAGTCGATGGTTTTAACAGATGCTATGACTGAGATTTTGTCTTGACACACGATACATATATACATACATACATATATATATATATATATTGGTTTTGGAATGAATTTAGTGTTTAAAATATATATAAACAAGACTATGTATATTTTGTATCATTAGGGGTATTAAAATGAAGTCTATGTTTGATGAAAAGCATATATATATATATATATATATATATATATATATATATATATATATATATATATATTTCTTGGTTTTGGAATTAATTTAATGTTTAAAATATATATAAACAAGATGTGTATATTTTGTATCATTGGGGGTATTAAAATGAAGTCTATGTTTGATGAAAAGCATATATATATATATGAAATATATCTATTAAGGACTTAGGTAATCATAGACATATATAGCATATATTTGTACATTGGGATGTGTGTATATAATTATAGTTATTATGGATAGTTAAATTAAGTCATAGATTCTTGAGGGATAGGACACTATAATTATATGCATACAACCTCTGAAAAGTACAATAAGTTTTATAAATAAAATATTATGTATCATGTGGGAAAAGACATGTTATGAGATATTTGATCTCTAAAATTCTTATGATTGGTTGTTTTGTAATTGAGTAGTGTGTACATAAAAATAATAGACTATGATATTATTGTTTGTCATAGAATGTACTATATGTGAATCTACTTATGAAAACTAGTGATATGCAACCTAAGTATATATTATACTTGGTTGGTATAGATTATACTTGTTTATGTTTATTATTTATTTGATAAATAATATATTGAGATTCATTCATATGTTTGATAGACTAAATGTATGTATTTTGATTATTCATGTATTAAGAATGTTTTATACCTGCTAGTAGGAAGTAATCTATTGGAATCTATTGGTTATATATTATATTGACCAAATCTCACATTACTAAAACTAATTAAGTAGTGAGATGGAATTCACTAGCTTATTTAGCATCATCGATACTAGATAAAGGTAATTTGATTAAGTGGTGTGTATGAATTTAACTAATGCTAGAGATCAATAACTATTGAAAACTTTAGCCAAAGTAATGTTTAGTTAAACATTGTCATTTAATATGTAAGATTTAAATGTTTATGCGATATCATGTTAGAACATATTTATTTATGGTACACATCATGTGTAAGAAATATTATAATACGTAGGCACTAACTTGTCTCTTTGGATTCTTACACCATCACTATATATCCATCCATGAAAGGAGGGCAATTACTTTATGGGGGATTGTGTAGGGGATTGATGGTCCATGGTTGGTGTGGAAAAATTCTTGGATGATGCTCTCCCTCCCCAAACTAGTACTAATTTGGAGACTACACTTGAGATTATAATAGATATTAGAGTTTGAGGAACTCATGCTCCATGGAGACTTATATCTTGTATTGTATTTATTATTATTGAAACATTATTCCTGATGAAATGTAATTACTTACTCATTTGTACATTGATAGCAGTGGCTATATTATTATACCAGCCATGGATAGAAATTATTTAATTACTTTTGGAATGAATGCAATTAAGCTTGATTATTTGTTTCCTATGTTGATAGTGATCAGTAACTGATAGATGTTACATGTTTATAATTAACATAGTGTGTTATAACTAATTCACTAATTAGATTATTGTGGTGAATTCTAATGAAAGAATATGTAGATAAAAAAATTATTGCATTATTCTAAGTAAATCCTAGTGGGGATGTTACATAATATGTTCAATAGATGCCCCCCAATCTATGGATACACCTAGGTTGCATGTAAAATAGTAAAAATAGGAAATTAAAAAGTATAAAAATCTAAAACCCTAAGAATTTGAAAAATGTGCATTCACATATGTCAAGTTCACTAAATGTTTAACCCTAAAATCAAATGAGTTGTTTTAAATTTATATCTTAGGGTTAAGAATATATAAATGAAAAGGCATAAGGTGATAATCAGACCTATAACAAGAAAATTAAATGTTAAACTTAGATATAAGCATACACTAAATTTATTATGCTGAGATAGTCTAAATATGGAAAAGAAAACAAGGTTAGATATATAAATTACAAATAATAGAAGTACTTAGATTATTTTGATGTTAATGCAGTTCTAGATCTAGAATAGATTGAATTAGGTGGGAGGATAGTTCTATAATAGTTATCAGATTTTTGATCTAGTGCTTTTGGCTATTTGGATAGTTGTGTTAGCCCTAAAAGATTGCATCGATACTATTATCTAAGTTAAGTGATAGTGTCATATATGAAATATATAGTGAAACATGATGTGACCACCTAGATGCCTCTAGGTTTAGATTCACCGTCGCTTGGGTACATTTATAGTTTTGTCATGGATAGTCACTCCTTATGAAATGGAAAAACCCTAGATTTCCATCTTCAATGTGACCTTGGGGAAATGGGTTAGTGGGCACATGGTATCATGTTTACCCTAATGACATCACTATCAAAGGGTGTTACTTACATATCTAATACTCCATAAGAGGGTTGAGACTCATGTAGTTCTCCCTTATGTGTTGGCTTGTGTGAATCATGCAATGGGTGTAAAGTAAGTACAATAGTGACCTAGCTTATAACTTGGAAAATTGGGATCTTGAGCTTCTCCTTTATTACTTAAACCTATATATGTGTATTCCCCATGACTGGTATGGAAATATGGAAGCTTTGATTAATTGAATTCCTGATAGAGTGATTTTTGATAAGTGCCTTGGTCTCTTTGCTCTTATTTAGGTGTAGTTAGGTGAGGAATGAATGAGGGTTGATATTGTATTTATAACAATCCAATTAGAGTAATAAATAATATTAAAGCACTTAGGTTGAGCATTGGAAGGTGTTTCATTTGTAAATTGGATGAATTTAGGGCACTGAACACTTATGTCAAGGAGAGGCATTAATGTTAATGCTATTGTCTATCCTAGAGGTTAGTGTCCAGGGAGTAGCAAATAGGTACAAGTTTATAACTTGCATAGGTGTAAGATAAGTACATTTTAAGCATTTTGGGAAAGATAAATTGTTTAAATCATCAATATAAGACTAGTTGGACAAAGATATAGGCTAAGGGGCACAAGATAGACTAGATATGATGCTTGCATAAGCAAGGAAAATGTAGAACTAAGAGGAACAACCAAGGTCTGAGTTTGTCAAGTGTACAAGACTGAGGTGATACATAATAAAAAAAATTTATATACAATTTGTAGCATAAATGAATGTCTTCCTCTCATTTTATCATTCTCCATTATAATACTGTCTAAGACTACTAATAAGGCCTCTATTCTTATATTTTACTAGTAAAGTTTGAAGTTAAAGATTATTTCACCAAATGCAAAGGACAAGTTTCCAACCCAATTAATATAATTTTCTTAGTAGAGTCCTAGTCTATGTTAAAACAATAGCTTTGGAAAGTAAATTTTAATGTTTAGGTTTTGGTAATGAAATAATTTTGGCTATGAATGACTAAATTTTTGTATTTTTTTATAGTCATAAAATAATGAGTTGTAATGGTTGTGGTATTTTAAAAAAGGATGCAACTTCACTTCCCTCATCCATTACCATTCATTTTGTCAAAGAATCAATAGGTAGTGACATAAAGGCATAAAGATATTAAAATATTAATCTTGAGATACTAAAATTAAATATACTTAACTATGACATATTAAAATTTTCTTAGGATTTGTATACTTTAATGAATAAGGGTTTCATCTACAAACATGAAATGTTGATTGACAATAAGACAAAATTTGGGTTGATAACACAATATTTTCAAATTTTAAACTCAATAACTATTAGATAAAGTGAGTGGGAATATATAACAATACAACAAAAGAAGGAAAACTAGAATGGAAGAATATAACATAGTACAACAACATTAATATAAAATAAAGGAGAAATAAAACAATAGTTTATAGGAGGACACCAAAAAAACAATAATTTTTGGAAGGAGGACAATAAAAAAATATAACATAACAAGAATGAATCGGTATCAGAGCTAGAATAGATACTAGTGGTAGTAACTCATGGCAACAACCACCCACATTAGATGGGAAATACTATGGTGTTTGGTTTATCAAAATGAATATTATATTTTGTTCTCATGAGCTATGGGATATTTTTTAAGGAAGATAGTCATAGGTACTTGATTAGGTTTTATTTAATGCACTCACAAAAAAATAAAGGAATATACTAAAGAATAATAAGAAGGATACAAAAATTAAGCTACATTCAAATGGCATTGAGTGATTCAATCTTCCTAGAGATAGTAACAACTATTAATTCCAAGTAAGCATGTGATATATTTTAGAATGCATACTAAGGTAGAGATTAAGTGAATTTGGTTAAGATATATCTGTTAAGGAGAGATTTTGAGACCCTAAAAATGAGGGAATTTGAGTCCATTAATAACTTCTTTACCATAACTATGAGTATAGTTAATTAGATCAAGACCAATGAAGATGTAATAAAGGACCATAAGATAATAGAGAATGTCTTAAAGAGTCTTCTAATGAAGTTCTATAATATTTTGGTTGTAAGAGAAGAGTAAAAATACTTAAAATAAATGAATATTGATGCACTGATAGGTTTATTATGAACCCATGAACAAATGATGAATAGGGAAGCTAGATCTTGTCATGAACAAGCCTTAAAATCATATGTGACTATTACAGGTCGGGGAGAGGATCCAAAAATAGATGAAGAGAAAGATTTTTCAATAGCCAAGAAGGAGGAAGGTATAACTATTCAGAATCACAAGGAAGAGGAAGAGGAAGAGGAAGAGGAAGAGGAAGGAATAACAAAACTTCTAGAGGAGGTTCTTCATAAAGGTATGATAAATCAAACATCCAATGTCATTATTATAAAAAATATGGATATTATGCCAGTGATTATAGGAAAAAATAATATGACATGAATAAAAAAATTAAAATATTACTAAACAAAAGCAAGCTGAAAGTGATAAGAATGAAAAGAATATAAATTTGTTTATCACTTTCAACATAGTTGAGAAAATTAACAATGAAATATGATATTTAGATAGTAGCTAAAATATCCACATGAGTGAAATAAGGAAATGTTTAATAAAATAGATGAATTAGTTGAGTTTTAAGTTAAAATGAGAAACAATGGCAAGGTCCCTATTATGGGAAAATGAAGTATCTCCATTCACACCAAGTAAGGTGATGAGACATATTTGATATGTTTATTATGTCCTAGGGTTAAAACACAACCTCATAAAAATTAGGAAGCTAGTCCAAAATGGACATAAGGTGAAATTTGAAGATAAAGAGTGCATAATATTTGATAGAAGTGGTAGTAATAGGCAAATTACAATTATCAAAATGAAAAATAATAAAATGTTTCCTTTGAGATTGTAAAATGAGTGTCAGCAACATTCAAAATAGTTGCATTAGATAAATCAAATTTGTGGCACCTATTTCATTTGAAATTTATTAGGCTAAATATTATTTATAATAATCATATGGTAATATGTCTACCTCTAATTAAATAATGAAATAAAATTTATGAGGGCTACATATAGGGGAATAAACATATAAATGCCTTTCCCTTAAGTAAGTCATGAATATTAAAGACTCTAATTTATATGATTCATTTAGATCTTTGTGGTCCCATAAAAACCCTATCTTTATCCAAAAATTATTTTTTCATTGCAATCAATGATGATTTCAACAAAAATACATGAGTCTACTTGTTGAAGCATAAATATGATGTATTTGATATCTTCAAGCAATATAATGTCTTGGTTGAAAATCATAGTGGTCACTATATAAATATACTGAGAATATAAAGAGGGGGAGAATACATTTCAAATAAAATTATGAATTTTTGTAAGGATAATGGGGTTAAAAAAAAATTATAGCAAGGTCCAACCACTTCTACACTGAGTTGGAGTCCTATTTCACAAAAATATTAAGTAATCAAGTATTAATAAATATAATGGAGCATAAGGTGAAATTAAAGGGACTCCATCATATTCCTATTCAAGGAAACACTCAAGAAAACCAAGGAGCTTGAAATAAATATATGAGCAATCAAGGTATAAAGAAGATGAGAATGAAACTATTAATTTTACTTTATTCTCAGCAATTGATCTTATTTAATTTGAATAAGAAATTAAGGATTAAAAAAGGTGTGAAGACATGGATGAGGAAATGTAATCATTTGATAAAAAATGGTCATAGGAGTTAATAAACCTTTCATTAGGAAATAATGTCATTAGTGTAAATAGGGTTTATAAAACCAAAACTACAGTAGAAGGCAAGACTAAGAGATAGAAAGCAATGTTAGTTATCAAAGGGTACAAAGAATGCCCTAGATGAGATTACAATGAAACATTTGCTCCTATAGTAAGGCATGAAACTATGAGAACCATCATGGAAATAAATTCTCAACATAAGTGAATGGTGCATCAAATAGATGTCCAATCAACCTTCCTAAATAGAGTGTCATAATAAAAAATCTATGTTTCACAACACTTGGCTATGAGATTATATGTCATGATAACAAAGTGTATAAGATAAAGAAAAAGATTTATTGATATTTGTTGAGTAATGGTTTTATCAAGAGAGTTAACAAACCAACTTTCTACATTAAGGCAAGAAATCAAGGTAAAATTTTAGTTATTATCTCATATGTAGATTTAATCTTTACTCAAAACAAAAATAAAACCATAGAATAATTCAAAATAATAATGAATAAATAATTTGGGATTATTTATTTAAGACTTGAAGTATTTTGTTGGTATTGAGGTTAAAAAATAGATGATGGCATTTTTATATTCTAATCCAAGTATGAAAATGAAATTTTAGAGATATTTAAAATTTTAGAAAATAAAGCAAAATCAACACTAGTGGTAATAGGTATGAATTTACATAAATAATAGTATAGCAATAATATGGATCCAACACTGTAAAAGAACTTGGTATGAAGCTTAATGTATGTATTATTGTGTATGCACCTAAATCTTTAGATAGAGACTTGAGCATGGTCTTGGGAGGGTTTGACATGTTTTGGAACCTCCATGAAGTTTTTGGATATTGAAGGTACCATGAGAATCATGTAGGATGCCAAAAGTGACAGGTAGGTTTGAAGAAATTATGTGCATATAAGGGACTATGCTTAGGGGTAAGTTCCCTAAAACACCAAAATCGAGGCCCTAGCCCTTTTTGATGATGTCAAATAGAAATTTTACAATGAGTCTTAAGGAATCAAAGTGAATCCATCTTGTATCCCTATCCTAGGGGAAGAGACTTGAAAAAGGAGGTGGGTGTGTGACTATAATAAGGTAGTGTTTGAAGGCCTCAAAGTCATGAAATTGTTCACTACATTTCTTCAACATTGTCTAGAGGGTTTGAGCTCTAAACTAACCTCTACAACCCAAAGTTGAAGTATGGAGGCATATTTTCATGATTGAGTGTCCTATATGGGGTAGAGAGGACATTAGTGTTCTAAAGAGCATTAAAAAAAGTTGAAATGCAAGTTTTTGACCCCATAAACACCTACAAGTACCTCTTTCATAAGGAAAAACACATACCACACAATCAACACCCATATTCAGTCAAGATCAAGGTGTATGTTGAATTTTTTGGAAAGGTTGGAATGGTAAGTAGGTTGGGCACACCATCATCATGGTTGTAATAACCTTAATATATTATTTCCACATGGAAAACCAATAAAGGAATTGGTTTTCCATCTAATGGAGACCTACACCAAAAGGAGAATACAATCATGTTTTACATAAAATACAATCTCAAAAGACTAATCAAGAGATCTCTCCATATGGTCACCATACCATGTTTTCATCAAGAATATTAAGAGAGGAACAAGATCAAATTAGGGGTGAGGCCTTGGTTGAAGTCACATATAGGCTAATCCATAAAAATAGTACTAAATGAATGTACCTACAACTAATATGCACAATCCTTATATGGTCTTAGCATGATATCAAGGCTTTATTAGGTTGAGAAATCATTGAAAGGTTTCTAAACCCTAAATTGTCTCCATTCATACCATATACCTTAGGAAGCAATCATATTTACAATTTTGATGCCAAAAAACTACACCTATAGGTATGTACCTAGGACTATCTACAATTGATGAAAGTTTTGTTTATCAAGGGGCTTATAAATGCATGTAAATAACATGAAGCAATACCACGTAACATTAATAAAGGGTTTGAAAGATACACAATTATAATGCATAACCATCAAGAGAGATATCTAATGGAGACCTACAGTGCCTTAGAGTAACCTGTATGCCTACTTTTAGGCCATTACCTAATAGGCTTTGACTTGATAAGTTTAAAAAAAGTCCTTTGAGGTCATGGTGATTGTTTGGATCAATATAAGAAATAATATAAAATCCTTATTCATAGATCAAGAGGGAAGAAGACAAAGGTTTTGAAGGGATAATGAACCACAAATTAACCCATAATTAGCCCAAGATGAACATCTACAACCAAATAGGTGAGGTTGGCAAAAGGAGACTTTCTAAAAGGTGTAGACCATTTCAAGGGGGTTATGAGTCATATGACATCATGAAACATTAGGGATCAAATCAGAATCAACTTATGTGGTCATGACCCCAATCATGCACTCACCTACATCCTTAGTCTATACACTAACATAGACCTACAACCAAGGAACACTGTCATATGTTCTAGCTGGTAATTAGTGTGTGAATAAAATGTTTTAAGTTGGTTTCATGATTAAAATATATACTAAAATAGACTTTATTTTCTATTTAAACTATTCAAGTACAAAACTCCTTCAAACACTATTTGTACACTTTTAATAATAGCCTCATGCATTCAAGCTTATCTCATAAGGTAGGCATGTAACCATATATAAGGGTTTCAAGCACTATTCATTTAAAGAAGATGATACAAGGAGGAAATGATGATGTTTATTGATCAAGGGTTTTTTCATGGTTTCAAAACCCTAAGTATGTCCTATAGTAAGCAAATTTTTTGAAAACATGTACCTACAACCATCATAGGACTTAAGGTCTATCTTCAAGTAAATATGTGTTGAGTGAAAAATGATTTATGAAAGGAGTGACATATATATGACTATGTTTATTGGAAACCCTAAGATAATAAACCTAGAGATCATGAAGAGGTATTAAAATGAATTCTATAGTTAACATCAAAGCTTAAATACTCACATATAGTTTCTAGACACATGTTTATTTCCAAACAAAGGGATAATGATGAGATAAATGGTCATATATTTAGAGTTGCATAATGAAATGTTTCCATAAATAAGGATTATGAAAAATGGAAAGGAAAATTCAAGGAGGAGAGTTATCTAAGGGAATTTACACTCATGGAATTCTTAGCATTGACTTATAGTCATAGGAATATAGTCACCTCTTCAAGCTGATATCAAAATTGGTGAAGGCATATTATTTCATATGAAACTTCATGATGGTATGAATTATACTTAGTGGGAGATTTTCTTTAATTAATTTAAATAATTATATGGAGTAATCTCAAGGAGAAACTCCCCAATGCATACCTACACACCTACACCAAAAGAATGAACCTACATCTAGGGAAATACAGTCATAATGTCAAGGTTATCAATGGTGGAGTTTCATAGCCAAAGAAAGGTCATTTTGATAGATGATGAGTTGAATTAAGTAGGTGGTGATATGGTACCCTAAACACTCATGTTACACTCAATATTTTCACCTCATCTAAGCCACCTACAACCACACTAATTCGAAAACCCCCTCATATAGTCATATACCTAAGGTGAAGAAACTAAATATTATATATTAAAGTGGTAATAAAGTTAGATGTTATATGAAATTAAATGTAAAATTAACATCAATAACTTCATAAAATCTACTAAGGAACATTTTCACCCTCAAAATGAGATAGTACAACTTTTGTATAGAGGTTGATTGTGTGAGGCCTAAATGCCTTGCTAAGAGGTCAAAACATGCTAGAGGAAGGTTGAAGGGTGGTTTACAATGAATTAATATTAAAAATGGGTATAAATAGGTTTTAATTAGACCAGATACTCCCTTTTATCATAGCATGAAACTCCAAGTACTATTGATACACAATCATATGAGGTTATCTATAGAGGTACAAAGTGACATAAGGTAACATGGAAGGTTGAAGGCATACCAATGAAGGGGTGAAATAATGTAATGATAAGTTTCATAAACATTTAAAATATCATTCACCACGTTCTATCTCAAACCAAGGCAAAAAGGAGGAAAACTTAGTTGTGAAATTTGACCAAGCAGGCACATGTCACTAACTTGTGGCAAAATATTCCTACAAGTCAAAATATACATGATCTAATCATGAAATTTTGTGGAGAGGTTAATTATGACATAATATAAATATTAAAAATATTTTTTGTTTTTTAAAATGTGAAATATTCACTATTTTAGTACAGTTAACCCTATATCAAATCATGATCAACATTGGAGCCCACCTTAGAGGAAATGGCCATTTTGGGGCATCTACAAGTCGAGTCAAAGCACAAAATCTGGTAAAAATGGTATAAATGATCAAAAAAATCATCCCATTCCATCCTAAATGTCATATAAAGAGTGAAATTACATGTTGTTCTTACATAGTCCTCTTACAGCCAGAAAGATAACCATTAGAGGCTAGTTGAAGTTTTGTCAATTTTGGGTGCTAAGAAGGAGTTTAGGCATTGGAGAAGTATTAAAACCATATAATAGGATGTTTTAAACCTATATTATCCTATATAAGTGACCAAATTCATGGTTTTAAATTAAACATTTGAATGAAGACAACTTTATTCATGGAGGGAACATGCAGGCAACTCAAGGTAAACTTTGGTAAAAAGGATCTACAAGATAAAGTACACATCCAAAAGACTTTAAATTTTTTAGTATTAGTATAATGACATTATATAAATATAAATAATATTTTAAATTTTATATGAAAAGTGAAAGTGCCCACTATTTTGGCATAGTCCCCTCCATGTCTCATGACAATCACCATTAGTCCATGCATACTTTTTGGAGTTTTAAGGTGTGATTGAGGTTTATAATTATTATAAGTGTTTAAAAATAAATTATAGTATGTTTTTAATCCTATTAAAGACATTTAAAGATCATTTACACTCTAAACATCATGTAAACACCACAGTCAAGCTCAAAATGCCACAGGCAGTCTCAAAGGCATAAAGAGCAAAGTTAGTTTTTGATCATTAGAAAAGGTGTTATGAGATGATTTAGGCTCCATGAAGGTGATTTATAGAAAATAATATCAGTGGAAATTTCAAGTTGGTACTTTGGAGGAATTTGAGCTTTTCAGGTCTAAGGCACCTAGTTTTAGCCCCTTTTTAGATGCTCATATCTTTCATACCATGAGGATTTGGGACAAGTGATTCTAGTATGTTTTGAGTAAAAATATGTAATTTAAATAAATTATATATTGAGTTTGGTTAATGTATTAATTTGTATGACTAATCACTAAAAGTGCAAGCATTTCCAGAATGTTTTCAAACCCTCTAGATGATTATCTTTACATATGTATCTTTTAATACTGTCACATGGGAGCCCAATATTTTCAAGGATGTTAAGAGGTATATGTACTAAATATAAATAAAAATAATTGGTATAATAAAGGTCCATATTGTATTGATAATTGTCTTGAAGGTGAGCTTGTTTGAGCTTGAAAAAGAGTTTTTTTGACCAGTTTTGGGTTTTTTGACTCATAAGTCTATAAAATGGCCTAAAATAACATGGAAACCACATAAAATATGTATATTAATCCCTCCATATCCTAACCAACCTATTTTTTAGAAGAATCTGACACATTTGGGTGCCTAAGAAGACTAAAATGGCTAAAAAAATGCTTACTTTTATAGGGCTTAAAAGAGAGAAATGGTCTAAAGCCATGGAAAAGGTCTAATGGGACCTAAAACATCATTATATGGCATTGGATATCTTCAAAAGGGCTTATATGGTGCCTTGTTGAGCTAAAGGGCCAAAAATCTAATTTTCTAACATTTTATTTATTGTTACAAGTTTAATGGTGATTTTTACCATTGTTATAGGTATTGAAGGTTATTGAAATATTAATTTTATTCCTCATATGCATGCCATGGATGTTTAGAGGTCTTATACAGGTCTAGAATTGGTCTTCAGGGTACCAAATGGCCTTGGGGATAGGTTTTAGGGAAGCTAGTTCAAGGTGGCTCAAGTTTGTGACCTCCATAAATGGGGTCTATGAGAGTTGAAAGTTTCATGGGTTTATTGTAGGTTGGGGGAGAAAATTCAAATTGAAAATAGAATAAAATATCAAAAATAAAACTCCAAGAGATAACCTCCATGGTTAGTTAAGCACAAAATGCTAAGTCAACTAAATTTTTGCCTAGCATCTTCTAGAAGTGCAAGTGGAGGGGGCCATAGAAGTCTAAGAGGAGAAATTTGAAGGTTGGGGAAATAAGTAGAGCATTCAATGAGTTTTAAAAATCTTTGGAAACTTTTCCCTTTTGAGTGAATCATGACATCATCATCCTCAAAAGTTTTTGTCTTTTGGTGTGTTTCTAAGCCAATGAGAAGGATTGAAGGCTATTTATACTAATGAGGATTATTTTTTTGAGAAAATATTATTTATAATTGATCTAAATGTGATTGAGACTCCATGTAAGGTGGTTGTGTCTCATTTATTGAATTTTTTTTGTTCGTTTCTATCTCTCTCTTCCCCTTTTCTCCTATATCTTCCATTTCTCCCCAATTTTTGTAAGATATTCTCATTTGACAAGGGAAAACCCTATAACTTTGTAATAAATACCTTTTAAAGCAATAAATATCATTTTCACCTATCTCTTGCCTCTAAATTTGTTTAAGAAGCTTTTGTATGATGGCCTTGTGAAGAAGTGTTCTTCCATGTCCATTGTCCTTCTTTCTTACCTCTTTTTAGGTGTTTTCAAGTTAGTTATAGGTCTAAACTTGAGATATTTATGACATTAATGGATGTTTTTTGTGAGTTTTGGAATTAATTTTTTCTTCATGAATTGTTTAGTGAGCCTAGTTTAAGAAATAATTATGCAAATTAGTTAGTTTGTGAGGTTGTGTGAACAAAAATTGTCTTATGTTGAGTCAATGTTTATTTAAAGCTTATGTGAATGTCAATTAATTTTGTGTATCACCATTTTTATTTTATTAGTCATACTATACCCCATTTATATCCCTTTTCCAAGTAGAAGTATTATTTTAGGTGATCTACCAAGAGAAAGTTGACCTTCTCTAGAGGTTTAACCTCACTATAGGATACCCATAGCCTGAGGTTACTAAAATATTATATTTGGGAGTGAGAGAGCTTGAAAAATTATCCCATAATGGTGAAATTATATGCTACAATAGTTTATGGCATGCTTGGTGGGACTACGTTATTCACTAAGTGAAGAGTTTTGATGTTCTCTTCATCCAATCAGCCTTTAAAGGCATGTGTACAAACATCAATGGAAAATATAAGTATTTATCAGTTGGTATAAGTATATAAATTACCTAATAATCATTATTTGGTATGTATTATTACTCACTTAATAAAAATGCATGTTCCTTTCTCCCTTATCCTTCATATCAGATTAGTAATGTGTATGGCGTCAGCCCAAGTGGCTCTCAATCTTTAGTGTATCAACCTTGTCAGAGTTTGTTTGTCTTTAGTCAAATGGGAAAGAGTCTTAGAGAGATAATAATTTATTTTTAAAAATAATTGAGAGAGAGTGATAGATTGGAAGTATGTTATATGCAACACAAAAATCTTGAACACCAAGCTTTTATTCAAGAGCAAGAGTTTAGGTTTCAGGAAGAGTGTTTGGTTAGGCAATACCAATATAAGAAATAAAATGACTATAAATTGTTATTAAGAATTATATTAGCCAATCCTAGACCCCAATTTACCTCTCCTACCCTTTTTTATGCTCAAATATATCCCCTAGTCAACCTTGTCAAAGCTCATCTTTTTCAAGAATCAAGCAAATCATTCTAGACCATAGGAGATCGATCATGAAGTTGAATGCCAAGGTATTCCTTGGAAAAGAGTTCCCTATATATGTCATGAATAGGACAAGAGACTTCTTGTAAGAGTTTTAGAGTGTGTGAGAAGCCATTTAGGAGGGAGATTATCTAGACTTTGAGAAGAACCAAATAAAGGAATGGATTAACTTGATAGAGGAGATGTTTACTTATTGGGAGGATGAGTATGTTAAACAAAAACCAATAAATTTGTCTTCTCCTACACCTACACCCATTCCCAAACCATATCAACTTGGATACCCCACTACAACTTGGAACCTAACTATGTCATGCCCTCTCTTGTGAAACCACCCTATCCTATACCCATTCAAGAAGAAGAGAAGGTGGTTGTATCTTATATATTCCCCTCATGGAAACTAGTCAAGGAGAGCATTAAGAAGAAAGAGGAGGTACTAGTTGAGGCAATTCAAGAAGTAATCTTGTAGGAGGAGGATCTAGTTATTCAAAAAGTGAATAAAAAAAACCATAGCTCAGATCAATGAGCTTACTCTAAAATATTTTCAATACTCTCTCTTCCTTCCCCAAGAACCACCTAAAAGAGGCTTCAAAGTCCCTATTTATAAGGATACTCTCCTAATTTGCAATCAAGGTGAAAATTTTCACCCTCCCACCACCTCCTTCTTGAATAAGGGACTTGTTATACTAGTCCATGGTAAAGAGGAAAGGCTTGATGAGTTGGAAATGATAGAGCCACAAATAGGCCCTTAAGATGCTTTACTATGAATGAAGAAATGGGAGACACAAATGAGTTTGTAGAGGGTGACCAATCATAAGAGGTAAAGTCAATTAAAGGTAGTAATGTTCCTTCATAATTGAAGAAATGTGTATTTAGGTTATAGCTAAGAATAGAAGATATTTTGATTTGTTTCAAGAGCTTCCATTTGGTATGGTTGAAGATGAAGATGAACAAGGTGTAGAAATTGATATGGTTACAATAGTTAATTAGTTAGCTAATCATGTAAAAGAGGTCATAAATGAGCAAGAGAAAGAGATAGAAGATCAATTATTAGAACATCTTGGTGAGATTGAGAATTGTGATGAAGTAAAATTGCAACCAGATGTCCTCAATGATGCTTCAAATGTACAAGAAATTGTTGAATAAGGTAACTATGAAGACTTGTTTGAAGTGTTAGAAGCAAGCTATATGTTATTGTAAGGTCATTATGAGTTGACTAAGGTAATTTCAGGTAATCTTGGTGACCCAATAAATAATATATAAGTGGTAGATGAACAAGTGAAAACTCCTTAAGAAGATACTGAGAGCCAAATATGCCACTTCAATCAACCATTGGTGAATAATATTGTAGCAATTGATCAATCACAAGATGAAGTGTCACTTGAAGTTAGTATTTATGTTTTAAATTTTGACAAAGATTGGTTAGATCAAGATCCTCAAATTACCACCCTTTATACAAATGACCAAGAGGAAGCTTCCTTTTGGGATGAATTAGAAGTTTTTTGCCTAAGCCTGGATAATCAACCTTTATGTTCAAAAAAGTCATCAAGTGAGAAGGTTGCAAATGCTCCTATAGTCCAACATGAAGAAAGATTTGAAGACTTGGAATAATATGTCTACATTGGAGACATGTTTGTCACTTTTCATCCACTTAAGAGTATACCAAGAATATTGGCAATCAAGTAGTCCAATGTAAGATTGGAACCAAACAAATTGACACCCAAGCATGCTCTCTCACACCATGACCCATCTAATGAAGGAGGTGATCCAAAATATTTTCCATTTGATCCAAGTGGAAGGTACTGGTGAATTTTCAACATTATATATATTAAATTATATGTGTCCTTTATCTTTGTGTTTTATTTTTCACTTCCTCCAATTGCCTTATGCACTTTTTATTTTTATTTTTTAGTTGATTATTTACCTTCCCTAAGTGACTTGGGAATAGTGTTGGTTTTGTTTATTTTTGTCCTTTTTTATTTAAGAGGAGGTTTTCATAAAGAGATAGCCTTGTATCATTTTCATATTAGTTTGGAAGGAAGACTTGTGATCCCATATTCCCAATAGGTTAGATAAGATAACTAATATTTTACATAATAGGCATGCAATCCTAGGAGGTCACTAGAAATATTGGCCAAAATTAGTCTAAATAATAAAATTTTGCCTAGATGGATCAGGCCACTCTCTTGGACCCTTCATTAACCTTCTACCCTCATGACTAGTCCCTTTTCGGTCTTTATTTGATAATGTAATGCAATATCCTGGGAGGTCTTGGTGTGGTGTGAATAGTTGAACATAGTACTTGTTAAGTGGGTGATCCAATGGTGAGAGGAGGAGACAAACCTCATGACCCTACCACATGTCAATTTCAAGATTTTGAAACACTTGAATCAAGTTTTAACGTGAATTTGGTGATTTTGATGAAAAGGCCTAGAAATAGGTATAGAATTGCAAGTAAAGGATCTATTAGGTTTCCATGGTGTTTGAGAGTTTATGGGCATGAAGGATGTTTTATAAAAGTATAAGATATTATAATGAGTAAAAAATGAGGCCTAGAGAAGCTATTATGCCTAAAAGACCCCCAAAAGTGCATTATATGACTTAAGGGTCCTAAAAATAGAAATTTCAATTGAAAAAGTAACTTTTTGAGGAATTAAAATTGGTTTTGACTTATTCCCACCTTCTTATGGAGTTTTTTACACTTTTGGAAATGTTTAAGGTCATTTGAATTTGGAGTGGAGGAGAGGGGTTTATAAGCAAAATGATGCATTTCGGAGCTTTGACAGAACAAGATTTTGAACATTTTTATTAATTAAGTGGATAATATGTCATATGAAATAATATATTGTGTCCATAATATCCCTTCATAGGACTCTTAAATCATATTCCAACATAAGAACCAATAGAGGTAAGGAAAACCTATTGGCTACAAACTAGGCATGAAACATGTTTTCTTCCATTAATGGAGGTTTATGAATTTATAAAGGTTTATAAAAGGAGGAAAGGTCATTTAAATCATAAAAAATCTTTCCCAAGTGTTTGATTTCATAGGAAAGCTTTTGGTTCTTCATGCTAAGGAAAAAACATTTTGGGTAGTTTGGGACAACTCTAGGAGAGCCTCAAGTTTTCACTCAATACAGTCAGGAGAGAGAGAGAGAGTTGGAATATAATATTTTGTGAAGATATATGGACCATAATTTCATTAAAATTTGTGTAATTTGTGGTATGGTTCATCTCTCCATATTTATGAATAATCACTAACAGTTCAGGGATGTCTAGATGGCCTGCTCATCCAAACAAGGTTTGGGTTTTACCTTGTTTCATAGCTTCAAAATTAAATGATAAATAATGGTTTTATGGGAGTAATTTTAGGTATAAATATGATATATTACAATTATTTTCATTATATAATTCATCCTAGGAAGGTACTTATGGCATAAAACCTATTTTCCTTGTTATCCTTATAAAAGGGCTATTTGATCAGTTTTAGAGAACTTGGGTTAGAGAAATAATTTACCTCCTCATCCTTATGCCACATAAAATTAAAAAAGTGACATTTCTCATCAATTCTTAGTGGTTCATCAAAGCCTTGGTAGGCCAAATAGTTAGGTTGCTAGTTGGAGTTCTAATGGAGTTGCAGGCAAGTTTATCAACTACACAATTTTTCCTTTCCTATAGTGGTTTAAAATTTAAGGTGATATGATGTTTGAACATATGAGATACCATGGTAATCACCTCTCATCCCAAGTCTTAGTCTCAAAAATCTAGCATAAATGGAGTGGTAGTTAATAAATGTACCATATAGGTAATTCCCTACAAGTTCCATCTGCAGTCATGATGTATGAAGGCTTTGATCCCATCCATGAAGGTGTAATGAAGTATATAAAGAGGTTTATCATGAATAATCAAATAAATCATGAGGAGATTCTCTAAAGTGATATATGCAAACTGTGATGACCAATACCTTTACACACATAACCATACTCCATTAATGAGAACCTACAGGTGTCTTAGAAGAGGCTAATCATGTTGGTTTAATTTATGAGGATTTGTATTAAATATTTTCAAGGAGTTGAGAATTAATTGGAATACCTTTGAAAAGTTTTTAAACCCTTCCAATTCTCATTCGCCACTCAAAATGACTATCACCGTCATTACCCTATCTATAACTATATGCACACCTATAGGTGGCCCTGCCCAAGAGATCTAGAAGTGTTGTATGGTGGATGTTTAAAAATGTTTTAATGCCTTCATCATGTTATAAGAATATGTTTATACCTTGAGAGCCAAGTATGAACTCACATCATATGTACAGTCCAAAAATACCTTCACTACCTTATGAATTATCATGTATGCACATACAACCTTAGAAAAAGACTTGAGAATGGTCAAGGGAGGGTTTTACATGTTTTGGAACCTCCATGAAGTTTGTGGATATCGAAGGTACCATGGGAATCATGTTTGAGTCCAAAAGTGGTAGGCAGTTTAGAAGAAATTATGTGCATATAAGGGACTATGTTTAGGGACAAATTCCCTAAAACACCAAAATAAAGGCCCTAACCATTTTTGATGATGTCAAATAGTGATGCTGTAAGGAGTCTTGAGGAATCAGAGAGCATCCATATTGTATAATTATCCTAGGGGAAGAGCCTTGCAAAAGGAGGTGGGTCTGTGACTATAAGAAGATAGTGTTTGAAGGACTCAAAGTCATAAAATTATTCATTTCATTTATTCAACATTGTCTATAGGTTTTTATCTTTAAACTAACCTCTACAACCCAAAGTTTTAGTATGGAGGCATATTTTCATGATTGAGTGTCCTATATGGGGCATAGAGGAGATTAGTGTTCTAAAGAGCATCAATAGAGGTTGAAATGTATGGTTTTAACCCCATAAACACCTACAAACACGTATTTCATAAGGAGAAACACATAACACATAATCAACAACCATATTCAGTCAAGAACAAGGTATATGTGGAAGTTTTTGGCAAGGTTGGAATGGTAATTAGGTTTGGAACATCGTCACCATGGTTGTAATAGCCTTAAGAGATTATTTCCACATAGAAAACCAATAAAGGAATTGGTTTTCCATATAATGGAGACCTATAACAAAAGGATAATATAGTCATATTTTACATAAAATGCAACCTTTAAATACTAATCAAGCATATTAAGAGAGGGATAAGATCAAATAAGGGGTAAGGCCTTGGTTGAAGTCACATATAGGCTAATCCATATAAATAGTACTAAAAGAGTGTACCTAAAACTAATATACATAGTCCTTATAAGGTCTTGGCATGACATCAAGGCTTGATTAGGTTGAGAAATCATTGAAAGGTTTTTAAACCCTAACTTGTCTCCATTCATACCATATACCTTAGGAAGTAGTCATGTTTGCAATTTTGATGCCAAGAAACTACACCTATAGGTTTGTACCTAGGACCATCTATAGTTGATGAAAGTTTTATTTATCAAGGGGCTTAGCAAGGTATGTTAATAACATGAAGCACTACCAAGTAACCTTAACCAAGGGTTTGAAGGATACACAAGTCTAATGCACAACCATCAAGAGTGATATCTAATGGAGACCTACAATGCCTTAGATAAACCTATAGGCCTACTCTTAGGCCATTAATTAATAGGATTTGACTTGGAAATTTTTAAAAATATCCTTTGAGGTCATGGTGACTGTTTGGATCAAGAAAGGAAGAAGATGAACCCCTTAATTTATAGATTAAGAGGGAAGTATACCAAGGCTTTCAAGGGATAATGAACCATATAGTAACTTAAAGTCATCCCAAGATGAACATCTATAGCTAAATAGGCAAGGTTGGAAAAAGGAGACTTTATAGAAGGTGTAGACCATTTCAATGGGGGTATGAGTCATATGAAATAATATGACATTAGGGATCAAATCAAAATCACCTTGTGCGGTCTTAACCCCAATCATACACTCACCTACAAACCTAGTCCATACATTGACATAGACCTACAATCAAAGAACATAATCATATGTTCTAGTTGGAAATTAGTGTGTGAAAAAATGTTTTAAGGCCATTTTATGATTCAAATCCATACTAAAATAGACATTATGTTTTGTTCAGACTCTTCAAGTATAAAACTCTTTCAAATAATATCCATACACTTTCAAGAATAGCCTCATGTAGTCAAGATTATCTCATATGGTAGGCCTGTAACCATCTATAAGGGTTTCAAGCACTAAGCATGCTATAAGTTTCCTTTCAAGAAGATGATAAAAGGAATAAATGATGATGTTTACTGATCAAGGTGTTTTTCATGGTTTCAAAACCCTATGTAGGTCCTATTATAAGCAAGTTTTTTGAAAATTTGTACCTACAACCATCATAGGGCTTGAGGTCTATCTTCAAGTAAATATGGGTTGAGGGCAAAATGATTTATGAAATGAGTGCCATATATATGACTATGTTTCTTGGAAACCCTAAGATATGAACCTTAGAGATAATGAAGATGTATTCAAATCAATTTTACAATCAACATCAAAGCTTAAATACTCACCTATACTTTCTAGACATAGGTCTTTTTCCAAACAAAGGGACAATGATGAGCTAAATGGTAATATATTTGGAGTTTCATAGTGAAATTTTTCCATCAATAATGAAAATGAAACATGGAAGTACCAATGCAAGGATGAGAGTTATGCAAGGTAACCTACACTCATGGAACTCTTAACATTGACTTATAGTCATAAGAATACAGTCACCTCTTCAAGATGATATCAAAATTGGTGAAGATATAATGTTTCATATGGAACTTAATGATGGTATGAATTTTCCTTAGTGGGATAATTATTTTAATGAAGTTAAATAATTCTATGGATTAATCTCTCAGAAAAACTCACCAATGCATACCTACATACCTACACCAAAATCATACACTTATATCTAGGGAAACACAATCATGAAGTTAAGGTTATCAATGGTGGAGTTTCATAGGAGAAACAAGGTAATTGTGATATATGTTTAGTTTAAATAAGGAGGTGGTGAGATGGTTCCCTTACACTTATGTTACACTCAGTAGTTTCACCTCATTTAAGCCACCTACAACCATACTAATGCCAAAACCCCCTCATACAGTCATATACATGAGGTAGAGAAGATAAAGATTATCTATTCAAGGGGGAAGAAAGTTAGATGTTATATGAAATTCAATGGAAAATGAAAATAAAGACATTTATCAAAGCTACTAAGGAGAATTTCTACCCTTAAAAGGAGATAATATAGGATTTTGTGTGAAGGTTGACTGTGTGAGGCCTAAATGCCTTACTAAGAGGTCAAAACATGCTAGAGGAAAGTTTAAGGGTGGTTGATAGTGAAGTAACAGTCCTAATAGGGATAAATAGGTGTTAATTAGAAAAAATACTCCCTTTTATCATAGCATGAAGCTCTAAGTACTATTGATACACAGTCATATGAAGTCATTTATGGAGGGACAAAGTGACATAAGGTAACATGGAAGGTTGAAGGCATACTAATAAAGGATGAAATCATAAAAGGAGAAGTTTAATGAAAAATTAAAATCAAATTTACCTTGTTATATCTCAATCCAAAGAAAAAAGGAGGAAATTCAATTGTGAAATTTGACCAAGCAAGCACATGTCACTAGATTTTAGCAAAATGGGCATACAAGCCATAATATGCATGAACTAATAATGAAATTTGGTGGAGAGGATCATTATGACATAATATACATATTAAACATATTTTTGAGGCTTTTTTAAAATGGTATCTATTAAAATTTTTAGTAAAATCAACCCTATGTCAAATCATGATCAACATTAGAGCCCACCTTGGAGGAATTGGCCATTTTGGGCATCTACAGGTTAAGTCAAAGCCCAAAATTTGGTATGAATGATCTTCATGACACACCAAAGAAACCCATGTAATCCTAAATGTCTTAAAAAGAGTGAAAGTACTTGATTTTCATACATAGTCCTCTTGTAGTCAAGAAGGTAGACATTAGAGGCCAGTTGAATTTTTATCAATTATGGGTGATAAGGAGTTTAGGCCTTGGAGAGGTCTTAAAACCAAATAATATGATGTTGAAGACTTATTTTGTCCTATATAAGTGATCAAATTTAGGGATTTCAAGAAAAATTTTTAAGAAATAATATTTTAGGCATGGAGGTAGCTTAAGGTAAACTTTGGTAAAAAGGTTCTACAAGACAAAGTACACATCCAAAAGACTTTAAAATTGGTAGGATTGGTACTCATGACCTAATATACCTATTCATATTATTTTGAATGTCATATGACAAGTGGAATTTCCATATATTTTATAAAATTCCATTTCATGTCTCATGAGAGTTTCCATTGGTGTAGGCATACTTTTTGGAACTTTAAGGTGTGATTGAGGTAACACTCTAAATTTCATGCAAACCCTATAGTCAAGCTCAAAACCCCATGGGCACTCTCAAAGGCATAAAGAGAAAAGTTGGTTTTTGGTCATTATAAAAGGTGTTATGATATGTTTTAGGTGACATGAAGATGATTTAAAGTAAATAATATTAGTGGAAAGTTCAATGTGGTCCTTTGGAGCAATTCAAGCTTTTCAAGTCTAATACACCCAATTTTAGCCATTCTTCAAATGCTTGTATCTTTCATACCATGAGGATTTGGAACAAGTGATTCTACTATGTTTTAATTGACACTATTTAATTAAAATTAATTATATATTGAGTTTTGTTAAGGTCTAAAGTTTTATGAACAATTGCTAAGAGCATAAGCATGTCTAGAATCCTTGCAAACCTTGTAGGCAATTGTCTTTACATATGTATCTTTTCATACGATCCACATGGGAGCTAAATATTTTTATAGGTTTTTAAGAGGCATATGGAATAAATATACATGGAAACAAGTGGTGGAATATATATCCACATTGTATGAACAATCATCTTGAAGGTGAGCTTGTTTGAGCTTACAAAGGATTTTTTTACTAGTTTTGACTTTTTGGACTCATAGGTCCATAAAATGGTAAAATAAATTTTAAAATACCTTTAATGTGTATATTAATCCATATATCTCCTGAAAAATATATTTTTTACAAGAATATGGCATGTTTGGGTGCTTAGGAGGACCAAAATGGCTAAAAATGCTTACTTTTGCAGGTATTAAAAGAGATAAATGGTATAAATCCATGGAAAAGGTATAATGGGACATAATAATAATTATATGGAACTTGGATCTCTTAAACATGGTTTATATGGTTCCTTGTTGAGATAAAGGGTTAAAACCCCAATTTTCTAACATTTTATTGATTATTACAAGTTTAATGGTGATTTCCACCATTGTTATAGGTATTAAAGGTTGTCCAAATATTCATTTTCTTCCTCATATTCATGAATTGGATGTTTGGATGTCTTCTACATGTCCATAAGTGGTCTTTAGAGTGCCAAATGGCCTTGGGAGAAGGTTTTAAGGTAGCTAGTTCAAGGTGTCTCAAGCTTGTGACCTCCATCAATGGGGTCTATGAGAGTTGAAGGTTTAATGGAGTTTAATTCAAGTTGGAGGAGAAAATTAAATTTTAAAATAGAATAAAATATCAAAAATCAAACTCCAAGAGATAACCTCCATGGTCAGTTAAGCACAAAATGCTAAGTTAACTAACTTTTTGCCTAACATCTTCTAGAAGTGCAAGTGTAGTGGGCATAAAAGTCTAAGAGGATAAGTTTTGAAGTTGGTGATAAAAGTGGAATATTAAATGAGTTTTCAAAGTCTTTGGATACTTTTCCATTTTGAGTGGATCATGACATCATCATCCTTAAAAGTTTTTGTCTTCTAGTGTGTTTTTAATCTAAGAGAGGGCTTGAAGGCTATTTGGACTAATGAGGGTTATTTTGTTGAGGAAAGATTAGTTATAATTTATATAAAGGTATATGAGACTACATGGAAGGTATTTATGTCTCATTTATTTAATTATATTTTCTTATTTCTTTCTCTTTCTTCCCCTTTCTCCTATAACTCCCATTTCTACCACATTTTTGTAAGATATTCTCATTTGACTAGGCAAAACCCTATCAAAATTTGTAATAAATACCTTTTGAATAAATAAATATCATTTTTAACCTATCTCTTGCCTCTAAATTATGTTTAAAAATCTTGTGTATGATGTCCTTATGAAGAAGTGTTCTTCCATGTCTATTGTGCTTCTTTCTTGCCTCTTTTTAGGTGTTTTCAAGTTAGTTATAGGTCTAAAATTGATATATTTACACCATTAATGGATGCTTGGTGTGATTTTTTTAACTCCTCTTTACTTCATGAATTGTTTCATGAGCCTCATTTAAGAAATACTTAGTTAAATTAGCTAGTTTATGAGGTTGTGTGAACAAAACTTATCTTATACTAAGTTATTATTTATTTCAAGCTTATGTGAGTGTAAATTAATTTGGTGTATCAAATGTTTTTTGTTATTAGTCATCATATACCCAATTTATATCCATTATCCAAGCATAATTATTATTTTAGGTGATCTACCAAGAGGAATCCATCCTTCTCCAAAAGTTCAACCTCATTACAAGATACCCACAAACTAAGGTTGCTCCAATATTATAGTTGGGAGTGAGAGAGCTTGAAAACATATCCCACAAGAGTATAATGACCCATTCATGATAAATAAATTTAAAATAAACCATAAGATAACCTTTATCTTTATTTAACCCTGGAAACATGACTGTATTACTCTTGATGATTTGTCCTTGTATGGACTATGACAAGTTGTAAAGGATCCTAGATAGATTTGAAAACACATAACAAAACTCAAAAGTCATTCATTTTTAAAAATATCCTTAAAGTCATAATGAACTCCATTGAGGTGTTTAAATCTTCATGAACTTTCCCTAAGGCATTGTTCAAGGTCAGCTTGATTATAGATGCTCATCCTTGACTGACCTAGGCTAACTATAGACCAATATTTCTTAGTTTCTTTCCTAATGATTCTTGAATTAGACCCATTTTTTTATTTAATATTTATGATTAGGTTAAGAATATTCATGGATAGCCATGCATTGATAATGATTTACCTTCTCATCGCATTAATAGGTCTCTTGATCTTCAAGAACCCTTACCATTATGGTTGTGGCTTGCCTTGATGTTTGTTGTAGGTGTAAATGCTTGAAGTTCCATATCACTTGGCTTTTTAAAAAAACCTTATTTTGAGAAATAATATTCCATCATAAAGACTAATTATTCTCAACCTTTTACCAACTTGAAGAAGCATGTGCTTAATGATTGTCCTTTGTACAGACTGTGAATAGGGTCCTTTTGTGTTTGGAAAGTGTGGACAAAGAATAATGTCTCTCTAAGTTTCTCTCATCATGATGATCTAAGCTCAATACCCTTATTTAATATCTCTATGATTTAAAGTCTCCTTAAGAGCATATTCCTCACCCTTGGTTGTAAATTACCCTAAGGGGTTGGATGTAGGTCTATTTTCTCCTCTTTAGAAGCCTTATTTGAACTTCAATGCATCCTTAATTGAGATCTCTATGGATATTACTCATTTCACTATTCATAATTAATTATACATTAATTATAACATAGTTTCCTTAAGCCTTGACAAGTCCTTTGTAATTGTCAAATCAAATCTTACTATAGGTGGTGGCCTGAGAGTAGGCTTATAGGAGTCTTTTTTAAGCACTATAGGTCCCTATTGATGACTACCTCTTATTGATTATGACATCAATAAAGTAATATTAAATTAATAACATATTATATAATTCCAACCTTCACTCATATGTTGATTTATTTTAAGAAAATCATAATAATTATGACCTTTATCAAATGTAGATGACTATTATGTGTACCATTTGTATGGATTGTGGCTGTGATAGGATTTGGAAGAACTCAAATAGTCCTCTAAATCCATTAAAATATTGTCAATCCTTTGATATTTCTCCTTGAGTTTCTCTTCTCTTTTCATGTTCTTTCTTTGATTTACACTTGGTCTTGATCTCATCCACTACTATCATGGTTGTAGGTCACTATTCTTATGCAATATATAATGTTTGCTTGGTGCATATATCCTTTTTTCATGATTATTATGGTCTCTGCTATATTTTTGATTGTAATTATGATGGTTTCATGGTGTGGATATGGATGGAAGGAGTGATGGAATTAATGGATAATGAGTAAACTTGAATAAATATGGAAAATAAGTCAAACCATAGGGTAAAGGTAGTGTATGACAGTGAGGTTGAAAGTGAGTGTGATGGAGGTGAGAAAGAACACTATGAGCATGACAAGGCTAACTTGAAAGGTAATATACAATCATGAACATATAATTATCAAAACTTATCAATTTGGATTCCTTTGGACAAGAATAATAGGCTAAAAATAAAACATAGGTTTTTGTAAAAAAACTCAAAATATGCTAATTTTCCTTAAAGTATGTTAAATATGCCTTTTGAGATGCTTTGAGAGAAAAAATATAGGATATGACATGAATCTTTGGAGATATTATTGAGAAAAATTATTTGAAATCATGATAAAATGAATGAAAAATATGCCAAGGAGGAAATCAAGAAATCTTGAAAGCCTTATCTCTCTCCTAGACCATACAATTCCTCTTTGAAAGCATGCCAAATTGTAGATTGAACTCCTTGTCATTGTGAGATTTGTTTTAAATTTAAATTTGTGGATAAGGAATAAAATGGGCCATTTTTGGATACATTAGGTTGAAAAAAATATCTAAAAACTTGAATTTTCCTAAAATGATGCCCTAATGAGGAGAATTAGCATAAAATCGATTGCTTTCATGGATGCAAGACTACAAAATTTAGCCTGACTTCAATTAGATGATTCATGAGGGAGAATAGAAAATTTTCATAAAAAATTAATCTAATAGGAATCCCTCTGAGTCTAATTTCTTTGACCAAAAATTTAGACCTGGATCTTCTCTCTCTAAATTATACCAATTGCAAACCTAAAGGCCTCTCATTATGTACTAACTAGCAAGGTGGATAATATGAACTGGTTTTGAGCCTATCTTGCATTTTCATGCCATGAAATTATTTTTGGAGAATTTTTATGACATATTTATCCTATTTAAAACCTCAAATGTATGGAATTCTATACAAGTCCATACTATTCTCTACAAAATGAATGAAAATAGCCTATTTTTTCCCTTTTATTCACAACTTGAGTTTAGAAGCACCAATTTTTTGCATGAAAGAGAAGTCCACGAGTCTATTAAATTCAAAAAAATAATAAATAAATTATTTACATGCTTATGAGGCCCATATTTTTCATGTGGGAGGTTAAAATGGCTCCTTTTTAACTTAAAATAGCATTAAAAGACCTTTTTAAGGCATGAAATTTTGGATAAGGCTAATATCATTCAAATGGAAATGGTCAAAGGTAATTTGAATATTTATAATGACATTTTAATCTAATTTTGACATTTAAATACCAAAAAATGTTATTTTGGGCCAAAATATACCTATTTGACCACCTTGTAGAGACAATTGATAGGATCCTGGAAAGTTTCAGATTATAGGGCTTGGTATTTGGCCTTTACAGGCCAAATTACCAATATTTTTGGTGACTCATAGGGGTTGAAAAAAATGATAATCAAGAAAATTTATAATCTCTAGATCATATTAGACCCTATCCTATAATCAAAAACTATGAAAACTTGTAGACACTGACACAAACAAACAACAAACACAAACTAGAAACAACAACTGACTACTAAAGCAAAACAACAACTAACAAAGCATGTGCAACTTGTAAACTTAGAAGAATGGAACTATGACCATGTAAAAATGAGTTAATCTTCTAATATAAATACTTTAGGAAAATCCAATTCATAGGAATAGGAAGTTTCTCTCCACTTAGTTTGGATAATTGGAAAGCATTACTTTCTTTACAATCAGTGATAACATATGAGCCACTCCAAAGGCCATCAAATTTAGAGTTTTTATTTGGTTTAGCTCATTTTTCATCCCATTTGAGTAATATGTCTCCTTTTATAAATGTGTTTGATGAATCTCTTTTATCAAATTATTTATTGAATTTTTATTGGTTTGACCACATGGTATGCATGGCATCATCTCTTCTTTCCTTCAATTTTCTTGGTTCATTCATCCTTACCTCCATTACATCATTTTCCATAAGCTCTAGTTGATGTGCAAGCTTTAATGAAATAGGTGTCCTTGTCTCTCTTACATAAACTAAAATATAAGGTGAATCAATAATGGAATTCTTAGGATTGATTATATCTACCCATAAGGCAGTCTTCAACTTTGTATGTCTTGATCTCTGATGATTTTCCATTATTCTCTTGATGATCCAAATCAGATTCTTATTAGTGGAATATACTAGTCCATTACACTATAGATAATAATTTGATGAATATTTTAGATAAATACCATGATTAAAATCCCATTCACATACCTTTACACTACTTAATGATAAAACATTATCTGATATGATAGTTGAAGGGAATCCAAAATGGGTGATTAAACTGTCATATAACTCAAGAATTGAGTTCTCATTTACCTCTCTCAGTGGAACTTCCTCGACCCACTTGGTAAAATAATTTGTGTATATCAATAACTAATTATTACTATAACTTTATGAAGGATGAATCATGCAAATGAAGTCTAAACCCCATTACTTGGAAGGTTGCTCAACTTGAATAAGCTTTAATGGCATAGTAACTAGTCTTTGCTTTCCTATAAAAATTACACACTTTGCACATTTTATAACCCATATATGTGCATAATTTAAAAAATTAGGTCAAAAATAACCATATTTAATGACTTTTTGTGGTGTAGTCTTGGATACAAAGTGGCCTCCTGAAGGACTATCATGAAATTGTTCTAAAGCTTTTCAATTTGACTAGTTTCAATACACCTTAAAAACATACCTCCAATGTCATTTTTGAAAATAAATCCATCAATAAGAATGTATGGTATTTATTTTATCCTAAATTTTCTCCTCTTTGATGCATTTAATCCCATATAATACTCTCTTATTTGGAGGAATCTAGCAATATCCTCTGTCCAGCTGGAAGTAGAGATAGTTTTAGCTTTATGTTGAGTGTCATGAACTATCAAAATCCCACCTCTTTTGATTCATTCACATCTATTTTAAGATGTTCACATGATCCTATACCTATGAAAATATTTTTTTACCTTCACTTAAATTTCATATTACATGCACTTAGTGACCCATCCATCTTTATTTTCACTTAAGTCTCTATTAAGGATAAAATCCTTCACACTAAGTTGAGCTACCATTATAAAATTCTTATTATTTGAAACCAAATGTATATTTTTTAAAAAAAATATTATAATATAAAGCACATTATTTTAAAAAAAATAATACCTCTCTTTATATCCCTCCAAATATTGATTGAAAAAAGAAATGTGCTGCTCCAAACCTTCACTATTCTATTACATAAGCATGGCTGAAATTGTACTACATGTAGAGAAAGCATACATAAAGAAATTTTTATTGAAATTAGGATTGAGAAAATTAATAAATTGTCTAATGGAATATTTTATACCCTAAAATATTCTCTTACCCTCCTTGATCCAAGTGAACTCTTGGTGTTTATTAAACATATGAGTGAGTGGCCTTATCAACTCTACAAAACCAAGAATGAACCTTCTGATGAAATTGATCTTTCCAAAGAATCTTTTCAATCATTTATTATGTTTAGGAAATGATAGAGAAAGGATTTATTATATTATTTTTGAATCAATGGAATTTACAACTACGGACACAACATTTCTAAGAAGTCTTCCCTCATGTACTACAAAGATGCACTTTTTTGGATTCAAGGAAACTCTAAATTATCTACATCTATCAAAAATCAATTTTAAGTGTGTTAGATGATCATTAGGATAATTTGACAATAAAATAACTTCATCAAGATAAATAAAATTATTTCACTCAAAATACCATGAAAATCAACATCCATTTCCATTTAGAATGTAGCTCCAGCATTGGAGAGTCCAAAGGGCATCTTCTTATATGGATAAGTACCCCATTTGGTGGTGAAAAATATTTTATATTGGTATTTATCCTTCAAAAATATATGGATGTATCTTGAGTACCCATAAAGTAAAGGGAATATCTATGATCCTAATAATATTTTCAAAATTTGATCCATGGAGGGAAGAGGATAGTGATATTTTAGTGACACTCTTTTTAGATTGCTGAAATCTATAGATAGCATTATGTCTCCATTTTTATTTCTCATAGGTATAAGGTTTGCAACCCATGTTTAATGATAAATAGGAAATATTATATTTGATTCAATCATCTTTGTAAGTTCCTTTCTCATGAGTATTTTAACTTTGGGGTTGATTGGCCTTTACTTCTGTCTTACTAGTTTTGCATCCTCTTCAAGATCAATAGTATATTGTGCTAACCTGGGATCAAAACCTTTCAAATCATGATATTCCCAAGAAAATACATTGATGAAATCCTTATATAATGAAATGAAATATCCTCTCTTATTATTAGTGTTCACTTTTCCCAACTTGAGTTACTTACCTTTAGTTATAAAATTTTTCTCATAATGTTCTTTTTTGGAAGAGATGCTTACCTTGTCCTTCCTTAGCTGATCATCTTCATTGAAAATGATTTATAAATTCAACAAACCTTTATGAAGATTTTTTTATCTTAATATCACAATTTTATCTTCATATTGGTTTTATAATTTATCATGACTCTTTGGGTATAATTCTACCTTATTATGTAAGAAATAAGCTATTTGTTTATCACTATCAAAAAATTGAAAAATTACATCATTATTTGGAACTAAAGGCCTAAATACAACCTTGATTTGAGTCTAATTTTTAGCATCCTTGATCTGATCCATAATGTCGTATTGTGATCCTATGGCATCAAGTCTATCTACTTGCTGATTTGCTCCTATAAGAATGGAGAAAATATCAAATGCTTGGAAATATTCCATAAGGTCCCAAAATCTATGCTATAGGAATTTAGGAGAGGATTATTTAATGCACTCAAATATCTAACTAGATATACTACCAACTCACTATCACCTTTCAATTGAAAAATATTAATACCCCTCTTTTTATCTCACTAAAGGCCATGAATAAGAGCTTCATATTATATAGTATTTGATGTACAACTGAACTAAAATCTAGAACAAGAGTAATACCTTTGATTTTGAGGAAAAATTAACATTACACTAACTCCACTTCCATTATTTTATTTGGATCCATCAAAGTACATATTCCACACTCCTTGATATTGCATTAAGATAGTGATATTAGGCAATAATTCATCTTATTCATGCATGTAGTAGATACCAAAAAATAATTATTCAATAATTTTGTAGGGGTTATATACATGGTTATCATAAAAACACTCATCAAGGAGTATATCAATTATTCCTTCCAATGATTTAGAAGGTTCTTGATCATTGGTATTTTCATCTTCTTCTAAAATACTATAATTCACATTTAACTTATTTGGAATTTAAGGTTCTAGGTGAAATATGGAAATAGGATAAGATATTATAGTGAATTTTGTTCCATACCTAGTTATAAAAACCATGTATGACCAATATAAATAAAGTTAACCTCTTATATTATTAGTGAAATCTCTGGATAGGCATAGTGCAAAATAAGGAGGTAAATCAAAAACAACTACATCTTGTGTAATGGTGAAATTTGGACAAGTATCAAGTATGACTTTAATATATCTCAACACACCTATAGTATTTATAGGATACCCATCTAATTATAAGACATATTTATCATGGGGTTCATAATAAAGTCCTAGTTTATCATCTATTGACTTGGGCATGATAGAGGTACTAGCCCCACTGTCAATCAAACAATTATGAACTAGACAATCTCTTATGATAATATAAAGATAAAAAGGGAGGATTAATCACCTTTGGAGCTTGTGGATCAATAAATTAATTTGAATTTTTTATAACAACACTTACCCTTTTTTTTTAGGTTATTTATCTAAGACATTGAGCTTTGAAAGATCCTCTTGTAGAAGGTCCTTTTGACATGGGATTAGTAGTGTATCCCACATAAAAATTGATACATAAGACTTATTCATTTGATCCACAATATTGAGTGGAGAAGTGGCTATCCTAGGCTGAAATTTAGGAGTAAAAGTGAATCTTAAATGTTGTGTGAACTGATGAATGTAAGGACATTTGAAATTTTATCCCTTTAGATCTTGTATTTGATAATTTGATGTCTTCTAAGGTATATACTAAGTGGTGGCCTTTTGGGGTGGTTGAGAAGGAAGAGGACCTACCTTTTCAATACCTGAACCTTAACCAATTTCCCTTTTCTTAGATATAGTATGGGATACAAAATAATTATCAATATTGGACATATTTTGGCCTTTATTTACAACCATGTGCTCAAATGAATTATCACCTTACTTAAAGTTACCAAAAGTAGTTCTAGTAGGATCTTTACTACTACCTTCTCTTTGTTGATTGGGAACTTCAAATTGAGTAAAGGAAGGAATTCCTCCATATGGTAGAGAGGCTTCCTTATGCTGAGAAGGTGGCTAATGTTCATGTGGAGGAGGAGATAAACTCTATTACACAAGATTATTGAGAACTGTAACTAGGTGGAGCTATTGCCATGTTATTTGATTGATCCCACTAATTGTTCTATTGTTCTTCATGAGCATAGTGGCTCTAAGTTGGTACTATAGCTCTATAATTACTTAGATAATTAGGATTTTATTTCCTTTATTGAGAATTCAACCCTTTTCCTTTTTGATTAAATGGATAGGGTGGCCTATTATACTAATAATTATAATTGGGATTTTGGTATGGCTTGTAAGGTGAAGCTCAATACCTTTCCATTAAAACCAACTTGTTATTCTGAGCTTTGAGAAGACTCTCCATCTTCCCCAATCTATCAATTTGATTACCCTTTGTTTGATAAATACTTTTTGAATCTAGAACTGGAGCAATATTAGGAGCATGAGGATGGATCTTTAGAAATAAAGGTATAGGTGGCCTTGGAGACAACTTACCTACTTGTATTAATCAATTTTTAGCCTTAATTACTATTTAATAATCCTCAAATAAATTATTTCCTCCCATAGATTGGATCATGATAGCCACATATGAATTGAGAGCCTTCAAATATTATAAAAATGCATAGTTTGGAGTAGGCTTGATAATTATAATAATTCTATTCTAGGTTTTCTAAAACCTATAATTGAAATTCATCATGAATTCATAAAGAAACCTATAAATTATTGTAATATGCTCCACCAATGATAAATTATCACTTTTGTCCTCAAAGTTTTTACATAGGACTTATCCAAATTCATCCCAATTATTGATTAATGTAGGTGCCAATCCTCTGTACCACTAAATTGCTTTGCCTTTGAATTAAGTTGATAAAAACCTCATTGCTATATTTTCTTGAGTCACATGGTGTACTGAATAATTATTAGTTATATCTACAATATATTCGATATAAGTTACTAGATTTTCTCTTATAAAATAAGGGAGAGACTTTAGAGCAAAAGCTGGAATATCATCCCATTGATTGATGTTCAGGGGGACACCACCATTGAAAGGTACAAAGGCTTGTCTTTTGGGAGTACATATTTGGGTTATGGGATTTACAATAATGTTTGGCTGAAATAATATTGGTTTGAATAAGAGTTTGAAAAAAAATAGGGGAAATAGGTGGTGTAGGATTTGGATTGGACTGAGAGGCTTTTTTCTTCTTTATTGATTTGAAAGATAACTTAGTGAAATTTATCTCTTTTCCTTTTTCAAATGATCTTATAACCACTCTTGGTGACATGAAATGTATCTAAATTTGAAAATGACACCCTAAAACTTGATATTATACTCATATATGTAGATATATGCTTCAATTCATGTGAATAAATAGTCCCACCAAAAATGCTAGAACTGTTAACAACCCAGATAACACCCAGTTGAAATCAAATTACTTAGATCTAACTCATATCTAGACTAACATTGGAATGATCTAAGGTTGTTGGATACATATGTTTAGATCAGACCTCTAGTTTTGATGAGGCTAACATCTCTGAATATGTGAATTTAGGATCAACTACTAAACCTATTTGATGTTGGGATGAAAAGAGTAAGGAATAAATTGAAATTGAAATTTATGATATGATGGTGATGCACCTAAATAGTGATTGATCCTCTATAAAATATGAAATTTAGACACACATATAGAACAACATTTAATAATTTATCAATAAAAATTTCTCAAATCGGTCCTAAACATCAGTGTTTCAAATGAAGCTTTGGAAGATGCTTGTAGATTGAAGGTATGGAAATGGAGGTCTTAAAGACACTACATACTAATAATCTTCAACATAATTTCTATTCTTAAATCTTCAAGTGACCTATAAAGGATGAAATCATATTAGTGAGGAAAGGACCTAAAAAAGGAGATATCTATCACACTTATGTGAAAATCAACAATCAAAAGTACACACTATAACCATAAATTATAAACAAACTCTCTTTATTGATTTCTGGTGTAAATTACAAATTATGTATAGTCTATCTATACTAGCCTAAGGGATCTTGAAAAATGGCTTGAAAGCCTTAATATATATCAAAATTCAAAAATATCTAGCCTATGTGGCATAGAGGTAATAAGGTTGATTCAATTATAATTTAACTTAAGTCAACATCATTTTACAAATATAAACAATAGTCTTTAAGAAGTGTCTTCATGTTGAAAGTCTTTGCATGATCTTCTATTTTTCATTAAAAAAGAAAGGTGGGACCATATTTGACTTGTAAAAATACATTTACATGAAATATATGCCATATATTGATGGATAAATCCATATTAATTGACTTAAAGTTGAGTGAATGTCCTTATTTTGCATGAAAACCAAGGAGAATGCATGATGTTAGTCAACTAGTCAACTGAAGTGATTGGTCCTTAAGTCAAGATAAAATCCACTAATCTATTTATTTACATGAAATGAGACTTGAAGACTTGAAAGTGTATTATATCTACACTTGAACAATAAATAATTGTCATGAAAACTCCATGTAAAATCCTTGATATTCAATCAATGCCAATTTCCTCCTTGATTATTTGATCAAATAGACATACTAGGCCAATTAGGCCTAATAGCCTACTTATTTCACTTTAAATCCATTTAAACCTACAATAAAACCATGAAACCTAAAAATAAAATGACTATTATACCTGTAACAACTCCTCACACCATGATATAGGTCTCTTAATCTTCAAAAACCCTTACCACTGTGGATGTGGCTTGCCTTGAGGCCTGTTGTAGGTGTAAATGCTTGAATTTCCATCTCATTTGATATTTTGACCTCCATCATCATGAACCCAATAGAACTTATTTTTATCAATAATAATCCATCATGAATACTACTTATTCTTAACCTTTTACCAACTTGAAGAAGCTTATGCATAATGACTATCTTTTGTACGAATTGTGAATAGGGTCTTTTTGTGCTTGGAGAGTGTGGATAAAGCATAATGTCTCCTTGAGTTTATCTCATCATGATTCTATAAATCAATACCATTATTGAATATATACATGATTTAAATTCTCCTCAAGAGCATATTCCTCACTCTTAGCTATAGTTTTCCCTAAAGGGTTGGTTATAGGTCTATTTTCTCCTATTTAGAAGCCTTATTTGAACTTCAATGCATATTTGATTGAGATATTTGTGGATATTACTCATTTAAATATTCATAATTAAATATTATTTAATTACAAAATTTTCTCCTTAAGCCTTGAAGAGTCCTTGAGACTTGTCAAATCAAATCTTACTATAGGTCATGTCCTGAGAGTAGGCCTGTAGGTGTATCTTTTAGGCATTATAGGTCCCTATTGATGACTTATTATTATTGATTATTACATAAATAAATTCATATTGAGTAAAAAACTTTTATATAATTCCAACCTTAACTCATATGTTTATGTCTTATCAAAACATCATAAGAACTATGACCTTTATCAAATGTAGATGACTTCTATGTGTACCATCTATACAAATTATGGTTGTGATAGGCTTTGGAGGAACTCAAATATTATTATAAATCCATTCAAATATTGTCAATCCTTTGATATTTATCCTTGAGTTTCTCTTCTCTTTTCATGTTCTTTATTTGACCTAGAATTGGTCTTGATCTCATCAACTACTAGCATGGCTATAGGTCACTATCTTTATGGTGTATATACTATTTGCTTGGTGCATATACCCTATTTTTAATGCTTGTGATGGCCTTTTATATATTTTAAATTTTATTTTTGATGGTTTCATGGTGTGGATATTGATGGAAGGAAGGACACCTTAATGAAGATGGAAAATAATCCAAACCATAGGGTAAAGGTAGTGTATGATAGTGAGGTTAAAGGTGAGTGAGATGTAGGCTAAAAAGAGCACTGTGAGCATCACAAGGCCAAATTGAAAGGTCATATACAAGAATGAACATATAATTATAAAAAATTATAAATTTGGATGCCTTTGGACAAGGATAATATGCTGAAAATGAGACATAGGTTTTTTTAAAAGAACCTCAAAATATGTTAATTTTCCTTAAAGTTTGCTAAATAGGCCTTTTGAGATGCTTTGAGAGCACAAAGATGGGATATGACATGAATCCTTGGATAAATTATTGAGATAATTTGTTTAAAAACATGATAACATGAAATAAATCCATGCCAAGGAGGAAACCAATAAATCTTGAAAACCTTCTCTCTCCTAGACTATACAATTCCTCTTTGAAAGCATGTTAAACTATAGATTACACTCTTTGTATTTGTGAGATTTGTTTGAAATTTACATGTGTGTATAAGGAATTAAATATTCCATGGTAATGTGTATTAGGTTCCAAATAATCTTTTAAAACTTTAATTTTCTTAAAATGATGCCTTGATGTGGAGAATTAACAGAACATTAGTTGCCTTCATGGATGCAAAAATACAGAATATATCTTGACTTCACATGGATATTTCATGTGGGAGAAGAGACAAATTTAAGAACCAATTAATCCAAAAGTAATCCCTCTTAGTTTTCTTTATTTGAACAAAAATTTAGACCCGGATCTTCTCTCTCTAAATCGTACCAACTACAAACCTGAAGGCTTGTCACTATGTGTAAATTAGCAAGGTGGAGAATAAAAACAAGTTTTGAGCATGTATTAAATTTTATTTCCATTAAATTATTATATGAGACCTGTTATGACCTTATTCTCTTTATTTATACCTCAAATTTACATAATTCCATACAAGTTCATTCTACTCTATGCAAAATGAATGGAAATAGCCTCTTTTGCCCTTTTATTGACAACTTGAGTTTAGAACCACCACTTTTATGCATTAAATAGAGGCCCATGATTATATTAAATTCAAAATAAATAAATAAGGTATTTACACACTCTTGTAGGATAAATTTGGCATGTGGGAGGTTAAAATGGCTCTTTTTGACTTAAAATTGCATTAAAAGACCTTTTTAGGCATGAACCTTTGGACTAAGGCTAATATCATTCAAATAGAAATGTTAAAAGGTAATTTGAATGTTTTTAATGACTTTTGACTCCAATTTTGACATTTAAAGACTGAAAAATGTTCTTTTGGGCCAAAATACATGTATTTGACCACCTTGTAGAGACTATTGACAAGATCCTAAAAAGTTTCATATTATAGGGGTTAGTATTTGGATTACCAAAACTCATGTACAACTATATTATGATATGGTATTTGATATTACTATTCCTAATATACCTTGGTACCAATACCTATATGCCTACCTCGAATACCAAATTCTTCCTACTAACTTATCATGAAACCAACTTAAGGCCTTCATTAATAATGTTTCCCATTATACCCTAATTGATAATAAACCTTATCATAGAGGCTATGATTAAATGTTGTTTCATTATTTGAATTTATGAGATTCTAAATTAGTGCTTAAGGATGTCATGAAAGAATTTTTGGCTCCACTCTAGTAGGATGGTCCTTGCCATGAATCTTCTTTGGATAGGGTATTATTGGCCAAATATGAAGACAAATGATTTTGAATATTTCAAAAAGTGAATTTATTATCAAATACATGGTGATTTGATCTATGCTCCTTCCATATCACTATAATTAATCAGTACGCCCTGGTTATTTTAAAAATGGGTACTCGATCTCATAGGGAAAATAAACCCTAATTCCTTTGATAGGCATAAGCATATTTGTACGGCTATGAAATATTTTACTAATTAGATATAAGCCATTCCCATAACTTATGTAACTGATAAATAGATTTTTAAATTCATTTATTTCCACCTCATTTACCACTATGACATTCCCTCCACCATTATATATGATAATGGTGGATCATTCAAAAATAAAGATGTCAAATCCCTTTATTTTAAATTTTGTATTGAGGATAAAATGTCCACTCCCTATTTTCCTCAAGGTAACAACCAATTTGAGGCATAAAATAAAACCATTATTAATATTCTTAAAACAATCTCCATAATTTTGGTTATGATTGAACTTAAAATCATTCCCAGCCTTGAGGGCTTATTAAACTAGTACCTTCACACTTATAGGAGCCACACCATACTCCTTAGTTTTTAGTTCTAATGCTATTGCCCCTATAGAGATCAAGATTCCCTCTCTATAAATTTCTTTGCAAAATATCATTGATAATGAATAATATAGAGTTTCCAGATTGTAAGAGCTAGATCTCTTGGATGAGAAAAGGTTAGATAAATTAGACTATTTGAGAGACTATCAAAATTAAATACATCACATCTATAACAACCACATTCTTCCTAGAGAGTATTAATTTGGTGATTTAGTGTTAAAATAAAATTAGAAGAATATCAATACTGAACACAAAAAGAAAGGCAGGTTTGAGGTCAATCAGATAGGTTCATATGTAATTAATATAAATTATGGTTTTAGGGCATACAAACTAGCTACACCATATGGACAAGAGATCGAAGAACCTATGAACATTTTTCATCTCAAACACTTATATGCTTAACTAATTTAAACAATTATCTATGAAATCCCTTGCCTATGGGAATCTATTTTGTAGTCACCCATTTCCCTCATTTTACCATTCCTCAAACCATTGTTATCCTTCCTCTTAATTCTTATTACCATAATGATATTGATTATGACTAAAAGGTGTTATATGCATATTTAGAGAACATTTTTGAAGGTACTCCAAATTGATCAACATCAATAGCCTCTTTTTAGACAAGTGTATTAGGGTGCATCAATTAGTGTGTTACCTAATTGATAGTTATTTGACACATCTATAAGTACTTCTCCCCATATTATTTCTACATTTCATGCCTTCCTATTCCTATCTTGTTGTTGCATAGTATTTGCATTTGCCTCAGGTTTTTCTATTAGTTTTATGGTCATTATTATTGCATCTAGTTTAGCTATTATTCAAGCCCCCACCTAAGGTTATTTTCCTTTTCTATATGGTTCCTTGTACATTTATGAATATTTATTTGTTTTAATTATTCTAAAAAACCTAAAAAAATTGAAAATAAAAGACCTAAAGATCCTTAAAATTAAAAAAAAATTTATAAAAATTGGCTTAAAATCTCCATGAGAGATATAAAGCCATAAAAAGTTTACTTGTCATCTTGTTCACTAGTGATTCTTGGTCTTATTATGGATGGAAACCTTTTGTCCAATACTAATAATCTATAGTTATCATTACCATTCCTTAATTGATAATGACATTAGTTTGAAGTCCACATAGACTATGTAGGTAGCACTTGGATGCATGGGGCATCTCGGGTCAACTTAAACACTCTTGATTCTTGCTTTCATTCCCATTTTATTTACCATTTTTATTATGCTCTCATAATTTTATGAGAAAAAACTATCCTATTCCCTCATAATTTTTCAATCCCTTCCTATTTTTCCACTATAAAGAATTTCTCTCTATTTGTCATCACTTTTCTTCTATCTAAAATCCCAGGAGAACTACATTTGGCTTAAGGTCCATATGGGTTATGTAGGAATCATCCATTTATATGGGGAATTTGAGGGTAGCTAAACCACCCCTTCCTTATTCTTCCATTCCCCCTTTGTTGCACCTAATCATTACTTTAACCTATCTATCATCCCATTGACATGGGGCCATATTGTCCAAGTGTAATACCTTATTAGTCACACATGTACAATTGATTGATTATTTAGTCTAATATTATATTCTTGCATTGTGTTTTTGTGTGTTTTAATTATCTTATTTCTTGATTATTTTTTGAAATATTTATTGTTTTGATTGTTTGTTTGTGTTTAAATACAACCTATTTTAAACTTAAACCTTGAAATTTGATATATTGGCCTTAAGTTTTTTATAGTTATATTTAAACTATTTTTTGGTCTATCTTTTGTTTAAATGCATTATGTTTTACACTTTGGTCTTGATTTTATATATCATGATTTTAAGTTATAAATAATTGCATATAAATTAGTCTCTATGAAATTGATGTACCAAGTTATCATAAGTTATGTATACTTATGGTACATATTGTCATTTTTAAAATTGAAAACCAAGTGCTCAAGTATTATATACCAATGTTTCACTAAAAGAATCTCTCCAAGCATGATATAGTTATCTAAACACATGATCAAGATGTCATTTTATTTTCCATAATCACCATCACATGACAAAATTTTAAATAAACATGGCTGTATCTATGCTAATTAAGGATGTGCATCTCCTAAATAATCATATACCATCTATTCATACCACATGTTACATCTAGAAGCCAAGCATAAAGTACAAAATAGACTAGCAACAAAGATAACATAATCATGGTAACTAACTAAACATCAACATCCATTTTTTTCTCAAAAAATCTACATTCAACATCTTAGTAATGTAAAAATGGGCATCATGTATAACAAAAGAATATAGTTGTATTTTTACAACATATAAGCAAAGAAATGAATGTCATATATATCTCAATATCATAGTTTTATACATTTTGAGAGTATATACATCTCATACATATCAAAAATGTGGAGCTACAACAAAAATATTAGCTCTAACTCTTCCCATCTCTTAGAGGACTCTAGTTAAAACTCTACCTTAGGCCTAGAACTGGTGGACATACTAATGGTGGTCCCATAACTCTATAATGAGGTGTTGACTGGGCCACTAATATCTCTAAGGATATCATGTGGCATGTATATTGAGGTCTTATTGGTCCTCTAGTCATGCATATAGTCTCTAAATTAAGGACCCCACCCTCTACTAGAATAAATGACTCATATAGACTCTAATAATAAGTAACCTCATTCCTCACCTATAGGGAATCATATTTAAACTATAAGGTGTCATCCTTCTCTTGCATCACATCAGATAATTATCTACCCATGACCTAATATAACATAATATGGTATGTCTCATCTCACACCCCACATAGCCTCTGATCATCTACCTAGGCTCTATCTCACTTTAGACATGACTTATCTCACATAATGATGGATATCTCAATCTTGGCCTCTTAGATCATGAGCTATCTCTAGAGGTTAGTCATCTAGGTAACCTATTCACTCAATATTTTCATCTTTTTGTCATACGATATAATAATACCCTATAACCTTGTTGTCTTCCCTTGAGCCATAGTCAACTCATATTTTATCCCTACTACATCCTTCTCAAGGTATACAATCTCTACTAATCTAATAGTAATATCTCACTATAATATATCTATGAGGGCCTAATACTATGTTGATCTAGGAGTCCTTAAATTTCCTACCTCACTTGTACCCTACCCAGATCCACCAACTATTACCTCTATCATATACATATTTATAGGATGGGCCTATCCTCCATATCCACCCCAATCCTAGATATCCTATGTGTTTGATCCTAAATATATCAGTAGGGGTGGAAACTATGCACTTAGGGCCTATAAACTTGTTGTGTAACTTGTTACACAAGTATCATAACTTCTTGTTATATAATATTTACACTAGAACATATAATACCCACTAAGGGTAAACTTTTGGAATAATCTAATACATTGAAACTTATCTCTGTACATATCCTTGTACATGTGCCTATCCTTATACCTATCCCTATCCTACTATTTACCCATTTAGAGGTCCATGTACCAGGATTTGCCTTTATTTAAGTCTCTTCTAATGCTATCTTTACTATTGAGGTTGGGGTTGAGTCAATTTTGTGGGCCTAAAATTATCCCACCATGCCACATATGTGATTGTAATTCCAACATCTATCATGCCTCCTATGTATGCCCAAAGCACTATTTAAACTACTAAGTAAATATTAATCACCTATGCTCTCAAAAATAGTATCCCCAACTACCTCATATCTTAGGTAACATGAAAAAATAAGTTTGGTCCCTAAATAAAATCCTATTTAAATCCAAACTATCATTAAATTTGATCCAACCTATATCGATCCACTATAGATTCATGTTATCCTATGATATAACATGATGCATGCCTATACTAGGTGACAAATCTATCCTCCACCTAATAAAACTACACAACTATAGAGGGATTCCATATGAATTCCCTATCAACAATTTCATCTAGAGGCCATCGATAATAATAAAAATCACCTTTGAGGCCTCAAAGGCTAGCCTTTATTTTATACAAACCAAATGCTAGAGGGTCTTGGGTGTATACACATAATATTTTCAACTTTTATCAATTACTAATGCTTTATCTCTTGCAAGAACCATTGAGTCTCAATCTCTCTAAGTGAATGCCTTAATAGGTGCACCAAGAAAGGGGTAGATAAACCATTGGTGCTTTGGATGATTGTTATCCCTATATTACCACTTGTTATTTACACAACCATATCTTAAAAACACTCCCCTAAGCTTTGCCTCCACTTTTTCACCCTCTTATAGTAATTTTCCACCTTATTTATCCCTTTCCTAAGATTAAAACCATTTCCAATGGTTTATGTTACATTGTCATCCCCGTTGACCCTTTAATATAATTTTTAAAACTCATTTAGGGTCTAGGATGGCCCCTAGATAACTTAGACCAAGATCTAATTTATTTTTGTTAATAATAATATAGAGTCAATTGGGTCGACCCTATTGGCTAAAATTTCATAAAGGTTTAGGGTTATATTTATCTATAAATACACACTCATTTCATCATTTATTTAGGAAGATAAGAATAAGAATAATATATTATTGATCTACTTATCCACCATTCTACTTGAGGATCATAGCTCAGGGTTTCAATATTTATTTTGGAGATATGAATCTTGTCTTGTGAAAAATTGGGATTCACTAGAATGTATTTGGATAAACCAAAGTCAATTTCCATTCTTAGTTTCTTTATCATACAAAATAACCTATTACAAAGCACCTTAACCAAGGGAGATATTGAGGCTTGGTAGGTTAATATTCAAAAGTAAGTATTCCTAACTTTGTTCCTCCTTTATAAGATTAGATATATTAACATTTAAAATTATCTCCCATGCATTAGGATTTTATATACATTGATGTGATTATATATTTTCTATGCATGTTTAATTTTTATGTTTATTAACCCCACTTTGTGCTACAAGCTTTGGTGAGCACTAGATTAGATTTTACTTTACTTGTCATTTACTTTTGTGAATATGAAAACATAGGACCTAACTAGGGTTATTACATAGTTTTGATTGATTTGAGGCTTTGGAAATCTCCCTAGTGATTTCATTATGGTAAAATATCCTTTGGCTAGGTCTAAAGGATCCATATTGGTCATGACCTTGAATATCTAATGTATCAACAATCAAAAGTGTAAGCAGGATTTATCTTCTCTGAGTTATGATTGATTAATATATCATTTGAATTTACCTTTACATACACTAGGCTCTTTAATTAATCCTTTGGATAACTTGTCACTCAATCACTATGTTCTCATAGGCACATACATATAATAATGTGTTATTTATAATGATCTATCCACTCTAATAGCCAATCATATGTATATCGTGATATAACTACCAATACTAAGAGGCCCCATGAAAAGCATGTGGTTAGGTCCCAAATATCTCATACCACTCCTATCAAACCAATTTGGAAAAACCATCCACTCTTTTTAGGAAATCATATGCTACTAATAATCACCATCAAAATCACCACCTCATTAGGCACTAAGGTCTATGTTAGTGGGGGAAGAGACAATCCCTATGCCTATCCTACTACTCCATAGCCACCCTTATAAAGGATGACATATATTAGAAATACTAGATCCTCTAAGGCATCAATATAGATGGCCATAACCTCTATCACAATGTTAGTAATACCTATCAAGTCCTCTCATAAAGATAGCCTACCATGTTGCATCCACTAAATATTTGGTCCCTAAATCAGAAGTTGTAGAATAATCCATATATCCTCCAAGGTAATCATAGGCTCATCTATTAGAAAATGAAAGGTCGATGTCTTAGAGTGTTAGTGCTTAGCCAATGTTTACAAGTAATCCCTTTTGACTTGAATGAATGGCATCCATGCCATGTGAAGTAGCCCTAATGTCTCTAAGAATTACATTAAGTCCTCCATCATGATCCCTAACTAGTGAAACACTCATGACTAATTCTCACATGATGTGAATACTTCCAATCAGTCTTTTGCATCACAAATCAGGTCAAAATCACTTCATTAATGTTTATATTTTATTCTAATTGATCCACATTACCACTTTTTTCTACTTTTAGACTTAGTATTTTATTCTTATATCATACTTATCTTTTTATTCTACTTGCCTTAGTTTGAATTTAGGTAATATCACCATTTTATTAGTAGTATCTCCATTTACTATGTCTTTCCCACCATTTGATATGTAATTCCTACCATTCTCTTTAAACTATTCTACGTCCTCACTATTTTCTTAGAAAGTTCATTATTTTACAATTCATTCTAACCAATTGATAGGACAATCCCACTACTAGGGACTTTTTTATCCAAAAACACTACCTCACCATTTTGGTGATTTTAAACTATTTGGGAGATATCATTAAATTAATCATGATTTTATCATTTTATCAATTATATGCCATTTACACAAATGATCTTGCCATTTCCATTTTTATGCAAATAGTTAGTTTTCTATTTCATGATTTTACTATGTTTAATAAATGAACTTAATGATGAAATTGACCAAGTAAAAATGTAATTACTAATGTCACACTCCCCTCTAGTTGTCTTTACTCTCACACACACTCACCAAGATGCCTATGGTGTGGGGTTTCTTCACTACTCTCATGCATGAAACTAGATCTCTAGATTTATATAGGGAGAGGGTAAAAATGAATAGTTTTCAACCCTAAGGGGTAATTTTATAGCCAAAATTTTGAATTTCCCCCTTCATCCCTATTTTTTCTCCATTATTCTTCATAGGAGGGTTGGTTTTGACTCCTTTATCTATTTTTCATATTGTTTTCTTTTAATTGCTTCATTTTTTTAGCTTCTTCTACTGAAGTACATGCCATTTTATTCTATTCAAAGGACCATCTATAAAAATTATTTTTTCCACCCTATCCTTGAGGGACATCATAATCCTCCTAAATGATGTCTAGTGCATTTTTTTGAGCTCATTTTTATGCAAATTAAGTTCAACAAAAGCAAGAATGAAATCATTTATTTTAATTGTGATCATTTTATGCGACCTTTTTATTATTTGAAAATATTTTTCTTCATCTAAATGTCTTTCCATGAAATTTAAAATAGGGGAAATTTTAGACATCTAATTTTTACCACTATCATGTCAAAATTATAGGTCAGAATGACTTCCTGTAATAAATACCACTAAAGTGCACTAATTCATCCACAAACATCACATGTAATTTCCAAAGTGTATTGGTGCATCCATAATTAGGTTATTACATCATACAAAATTGTCACCTTCATTTGATTCATCTCTAGTTAAATTTTGACCTAGAAAATTGACTTTTTCAACCACTTATACATGACAACTTATTAAATTCCAAAAATTGTAAAAAGGCTAATTAGGATTATTTAATTAAGTAAATAAAATCAAAATATTAACCAAAAACTCCATGGAAATTGGATGATTATCTAATTTTATAAATTCTAAATTGAACAAAGTATTTAAAAGTGATATCATCATGACATCATCAATAACAAAAGTCAAGAATCCAAAATATCAACATAAATACACCAAATATTAGGATGTTGAGACATGTATATTAATTAAAATTTTAAATCTAAAACTGAATGCATATAGTCCACCAAATATTACTAATCTTGGGCCCTTGATCTTGATCTTGAGATGGATAGTCCTCATCATTTTTCCAATCCTATAAATATAAGGGCCACTATAGACCAAAATGGAAGATTTATAGTGAAAATAAAATCTATGTAAAATGGTCTAAAAATATTCACCTATTCTCTTCCAATTGATCCTTAAACCATACAAGACAGGGCTTGGGTAATTGTTTGATGGCTCTTTTACCATGACATTACTAAATAATTTGAGATATATATCTAGGCACAAACATTCATGTGAGCTAGATTTTAAGGGAACATCCAAACAAAAGGTATAATCATCTTGTTTAGATTTTGAATTCATTATTTTTTATTAAAAAGTATTTCCTAATTCGAGGATCACACTTTAGAAGTTATATTTTCTAATTTTTTATTTTTGTTTTTCATACTAACAAGAATTAGCTTCTTTTATTTTTATGTGTTTATGTAGTCACCTTTGACTTGATGGCATATGAGTTGTGAGACACCTAGGGAATATAAATATGGGATATTTGAATCAATGGCCATTTACATCCATAATATGAGATATTAATACTCATCCATTTTATTAGTAACTTAAAATTTTAATCGAAAAGAAAGAGGCATGATTTTACCATGGGGGTTAGCTAAGACACAACCTGCCCCAACTCCCTGAAGACATTTGGCACCATTAAAATGAAGTGTCCAAATTTCTTCATGAAAATAAATTTTAACTTATATCGATTATTTTATGACAACTTTGGATTGATGTTTATAAGTATCTTATTCTTCAAGGTTTTTTGCCTCAATATCAGTGGTAAAATTTTGAAAAATTACCTTTGAGTGAAATAGCTTGATTGAGAAATTCAATATAAAGGATTTATTCAGCAAGAAGAATGTCCTAAAGGTGATTATTATGTGGTGTAGGTGCATCAACAATTTGATATTCAATTACTTAGACCTTAAGTAATTTTTATGTGACAATTATTCAGTCAAATTTCATTAAGAGAACCATCCATTTTCTAGTTCTATCTTTAGGTAAGAAAGCCTTGGAGAAGAAATGGTGAAGTGGATCATAATGTACAATGACACAAGTATTTTGATGTATCATATAATTCCAAAACATTTTAGTGGTAAATTATATGGTGAGGCAATCACGTTCAAATTTTATTTAACATGTTTCATAATCTATTAAAGCTTGACTGATGTAATATATGGTATATCTAATCCTATCTCATCTTTTTGAGTGAACATTTCCCCAAATGATATAGGGGTAGATGAAGTATACAAGATGATTTGGAAATTATTATAAGGTGTTTATAGAGTGGGAGGATGAAGTAATTATTCATTCATTTTATCTAAATATTTTTGACATGCATTGGTCCTATCAAAAGTGATACCCCTTTTAAGGAGCGAATTTATTGAGTGGAATTGGTGATCCATCTCAAGAACAAAACATTAGATTACCCTCAATTTACCAAGATATGTTCATATATCTAAAATGGAAGGAGGGATAGGCATGTTTCCTATAGCTTTGGTTTTAATGGGATCCACATCAATCCCTCTGAGGACTAAAAATCCTAAGAGTTTTTTGGAAGTAACACTTAAAGCACATTTGTAATGATTAAGTCTAAATTTGTATTTGATGAATTAATCAAAAATGATATTAAGGTCATGAATATTATTTTTAAGATACTTTTATTTGGAAATAATATCATGTACATAAGTATAAACTATATCATGAATGAGGTCATGAAAAATATGATTCATTACACATTGATAAGTAGCTCTAGAAATTTTAAGGCCGAAGGGAATATTAATGCAATAGTAAGTTCCTAATTTATTAGTGAAGGTATTTTTATGTTGATATTTTGGAGTGATATTTATTTGTTTATATCCCAAAAAACTATCCATGAGAGATAATATTTCATATTTGGCTATAGAATCAATAATGGAATTGATTGACGATAAAGGAAAGTTATATTTAAGACATGCTAAATTAATATTATGAAATTTTATACATATGAAAATGACCATGGTGACTTTATCAAAAATATAAACAATATTGGAAACCCATTTTTGGTAATCTATAGGTTTGATGAACTTAGTATCCAGAAGCTTGATAATTTCTTTAGCATAAGGTAGAGATTTTAGGAGCAGATTTATGTTGATTTTGATGCATGAGTTTTGTGCTAGGATAGGTGATGATGTTATAAACCATAATAATAGGATAAATACCAGCTGTATCTTCATATGACCAAGTAAAATATTCATGGTATTTATCAAAATAAATACTATATTTATCATGTTCTTTAGGAAAAAGGTAGAGATGAGAATAGGTCGTGTAGTGTCCATGATACCGTAATTGATTGTGATAATATTTTAAATAAGCATGGCATTGGCATATTATGTATATATAGGAATCTTGGATACAAGATGTGCTTTAGGATAAATACTATTAATATAATTATTTAAGTATCATTTTTCTAAAAATGGCCAAACTTGTGATGCTCGCATAGAAGTTGAGGCTCGCAAACATGAAGTATTTATAGTATAGCTTCATCAATCAAAATCATGGGTATAGGTCCATAATATATGACATCCCCTTAGAGATAAATTATTTAAATACCTTGGATATAAAACATAGAATGTATTTGTCTTATAACAATATCTTTAACATCTAATGTAATTTTAAGAGGTTGGGTAGAAGATAGAGATTCTATTTTGACTATATCAAGATTATCTTTACAGTTAGATATAATGATATTAGTAAATACTTCCATTGTTTTAAAAATAATTTAAATATGATTGATTATATAAAATTTATTGATAGAGAATATTAGAATTGGTGAAACATAAATAAATGTATCATCCAAGTATTATTTTTAGTTGATATAGTTAGAGATAGATGATGAAATTATGTTAGGTTAGTAGACAATATCAAAGAATTGATAAATAGTGGGAACATTCCCAATATGGTATATAGTTTTATATTTTAATAATGGGGTTTAAGTATATTTATTTTATCAATACTATAATATGTTATAGGTTTAAATATTTATTCAACAACCCATGGATTATTTATTAGGGGTAGATTCATGGGAGGTAAATAACCTTAAAGTTTTGATTCAATATAGGATTATATGTTAATGACATGAAAATCATAGTTGAAATCATGTGGTTTAGATAGGGTATTTTGGTAATGCATTACATCCAAGTCTCATGATTGATCTTGGGCCATAATGTAGGCATCATCTATTTCTATGCTAGATTTTCGCTTTCTATATTCAAAGAGAGAAAATGAGAAACTTAAAGAAATGGTCTAAGGCTTGTATGTACCTGGATATAGTTTTGCGCACCGTAATCCAAACAAAGTGAGAACTCCTCTTTGGTTGTGGAGGATGACACCTGCAAAAGAAAGAGACTAAGACAAAGAAGGCATTAGATAAGGAGATAGTGAGTTTCCAAGCAAAAGCTTGATCCCAAAAGCAAAAGCTTGAGGGATGTCAACCCACTGATTAATAAAAAGATGTTTGATAAAGGACAAAAAGATAAAAGATTGAAAATGATAAAGACAGAATGAAAAGTGGAAGCAAATGCTTACCTGAATGTTGTTGTTGGCCTAGTCACAGTCGCCGACGTCGGTGATCCTACCGGCATCGGTTGTAAAGGCTACCGATGTCGGTTAGTCTGCCGACGTCGGTTGGGAAAGTGACCGGCGTCGGTCGGGGCAGTAGTCTGTGGATGAGTTCTGGATAGGATTTTGGTCTGTGGATGGGTCTGAGACAGAGTTTTGGGCTTGGTTGGGTTTGGGTCTGAGAGTCTGTGTAGGATAGTAAAATAGTAGATAGAATCTTTAATAAGAACTAAGGTAGAGGGTATGTTGTCAGGAAAAGGGGTAAGGGGCAGGAAAAAGACCTTTCAGCCTTTCTGTGAAGCAATTTAGTCAGGGTGATTAGATTGGTCTTAAGATGGTCTGTAGGTCTCTGATAGCTTGTGCTGAGTTGATTATACAGAGGATGTTTGTCTAAAGAGAGACTAAATGGGTGTCAGAGGAAAAGAAAAGGGAATAAGAGGTGAGAGAAGGCTTTTCAGCGTCTCCAGGAAGAATAGAGAAGGTTGGGTCAAGGATGCTTGGAATAGATAGTAGACAGAATGCTAATATATTTGAAATGATACTAAAATAAAAAAAATACAAATACTTAGCTGTGACACGGGTTAGCAAAGGTGCAGAAGCTATGTTTCTATTACCGCTGGTGATGGAGATATTAGGCAATCCCTATGTAGAATGTCTGATGCAAGACCTTGGTGCCTAGAAAATGCTATCAAGAATGCTGATCCCTACAAGAAAACAAGAAGCCAGAGCACTAGAAAGCAAGAGCACACAATAACTTTGTTTCACCGAAAGAAGTTTTTAGATTCATGATTAGCTCCAGAGATTAATGATTTTTGATTAGCCCCATCAAAGGTTAGAAATTTGGTTTAAGTAAAACCGATGTCGGCGATCCCGCTGGCATCGACCGACATTTGACCGACGTCGGTGGGTGGAGAATGAGTAAAAGAGCCACCAAGCCCATTCTCCATCCACCAAGTGCATGATCCGTTGGAGAATTGTCGAAGGTTGGGATAAATACGCACGAGAGTTGGTTAGGCAGTTAGAAAGAAGTAGGAATAGGTCTTGGGTGAGTCATAAGGTGGGAAATAGTCCAAGGCGAGGTGTTATAGGTGATGTGTCAAAGGGGAGGCTATTAATAATAAATTATTATTATTAAATTAGTAAGTACATGGTTTAGGAATGGGTTAGGAATGGACCAAGGGGGAGGATGACCAAGGGTTAGACACGATTTCAGTGTCTACATTTGCCCCTTTTTGTCTTGTTGGTTACTCTAGATGAACTGTAAGACAAAAATAGGAGTTGGTTGCCCCAGGTATGGGATAAGGTTGATTTTGTCCTATTGGTTATTCAAGTGAACTGTAAGACAAAAACAAGAGGGTTGGTTACCCCGATTATGAATGTTGGATTCCCCCTCAAAGCAAGAGTCGAGGGAAGGGAACCTAAAATCGGGTGCTGATTTGACAAAGAGTGGATGAAGATGGTGAAGATAGAGTCAGAACGCTGCAATAGTTATAATTGCGCACATACCACTTCACAAGATGGTCAGGTCAAATTGTCACAGGTCAAAGGTCGAGGAGTGCCAAAATTGAAATAACCGGACCCCAACATTTAGTCGTCTGCTGATTGGGTTATTCAATCTAAGCTGAAGCTCCAAATGGTTGTCATGTTCTAGGTCTCCCAGGCTCAGGAAGTGCTCTCAGAAACACGAAAATGTCACAAGTAGTGTGGATCAACCGATTTGTGATCCTATACTTGTGAGGGTCAAAAATAGTCTATGCACAATTTGGCTAACTAGTCGTGGGGTAGCATGTATGCAAAAACAACCAAGGCAAAGTCATCTTGGAAGTGGTCGCGGTCTAAGGAGATGGTCATGATCTCCAAGGTCTGGTGGGTGAGGTGGTTGGATGGATGAAGGAATGGCCGAGCTAACCTCAGAAGACCCCATGTCAACTGAGTGCTACCTACATAGCCCTTGTTGGAAGGGCCTCAGGCCAATGTAGTTCTCCCAAGAGGGAGGAAGAGGGTCGAAGTGATTGATTTTGGTCATGTGTTGAAATGATGAGGATAAGATGATGTTGTAGCCTTTTCCATATTGTGTGATGGTGTATTTTGAAACATTGGTCGAGAGGTCTTTCATCCCTAGCAATTTTCCATATTCGTGATGGATGTATGCTAAAAATGAATTGGGTCTATTTATGCTTTAGCAAGTAATGGTTTATGCTTAACATAAATTATGTCTGGTCAATAGTCCCTATGTGTATTGTTGTCCATAGAAACTATGTGAATGGTCTAAGACGATGTCTGATGTCATGATGTCATGTTGTTGGTCTGAAAATGTTGAGGGTTGGTTGGGTAGGAAAAAAAGTTTGGTTGAATGTGACCAAAGTGTGAAGAAAAGTAAAAGGCAAATTGCTCTTTCATTGACAAGGACCAGAATGAGAGCATGGATAGGGGTTGTTATAAAAAAATCCCCGTTCATGCATTACGTCATTGACCATAGATTGTGTTAGAGAGGTAATAAAATCACTTTGACATTAAAATGAGCTCGAAGTCCCTTGAGTAGGTGATGTGATAGGAGGAGAGGGTAACCCATTTTAGAGTAGGGATAACTTTGCCCCATTTTATAGGAGACCCTGAGATGACTACAAGCCAAGTCCATGACCCATTTTTTTTTTTTTTTGAGAACGGACTGATCAATGCGAGAAGTCCACATAGAGATGTCACTTTGCTTGGTGGTCATTTGTGAAGTGGATCGATGCGGGAAGCTTCTAAGAAAGTGTTGTTTGTAGCAAGATTTAGTCATAGCCATCCTTCGAGGGAGTGGTCTATATTTTGCTTTATATATGTTTAAGGGCTTTTGAATAACTATCCTTCGAGGGAGCAGTCTATTAGCTACAGCAATGATAGTACAGTTGTCCTTCAAGGGAGCAGTCTGATTTTTGATTTGATTTGTTGACCTTGTATATTTTGACATCTTGATTCATTTTTGATAGAATGTTGAGTCATGGACAAGACTATAGAAGGTTAGGGGCTTCCTTTTATTAGGACAAAGCATCCCTACGTCATAAAAGGGTTATAAAGGATTGGTTAAGGGAAAAAGGGTGGAAAGGATTAAGAATTAAAAGGACAGGGATTGCTCAAGGGACGAGCTCAAGTTAAATGTCAAGTGGATGAGTACTCGACTAACAGTAGAATGGTCATAGATGCAAGGCATTAAGGGGCTCAGGTTCTGGCCGGCCTTCAAGAGAAGACAGATGATAAGTCCCTGATCCATACTTATGCGTGATGATATAAGGTCTGAGCCAATTAGAAACAAATTTTCCACGTTTACTCCATTCCATATTGGTCACATGTTGGTTCTCTTTGAGGACGAGGTCTCCGATATTGAAATCTCATTCTCTCAGATTTTTGTTATAGGCTCGTTTGATGCGATTTTGATAGACATGGAGATGGTTGAGGAGATAGTGATGAAGCTTGGTAGTGGCAAAGACTAATGCCAAACAGAGTTTCTCGGTATGAGTATACCGAGTTTCATAGTCAAAAAGTGTTCAACTTATGTAGTAGACTGCTTACTCACAGTGTTGCTCATCTCGATGCGCGATCATGGCACCTAACGAATGGTTGGTTGCTGAGATGTAGAGGTAGAAGGGTTGGTCATCTTTAGGTGGAATGAGGACTGGTGGAGAGACCAAATAGCTTTTAAGGGCTTCAAATGCCTCTTGACAGTCCTTATCCCATTTAAAGGAGACGTCCTTCTTGAGGAGATGATGAAAGGGTTGGCAGTGGTCAGAAAGTTGCAAAATGAAGCAGTGGATGGATTGGAGCTTCCCTTGTAGACTACGAAGCTGCTTGAGATTGGTTAGAGGTGGCATTTTGAGGATAGCGCGGATCTTGGTAGGATCTATCTCGATGCCACGAAAGGAAATGATGAATTTGAGGAGCTTGCCTGAGAGGACCCTAAAGACACATTTCTTAGGATTAAGGTGGACATTGTACTGAAGAAGGTGAGAGAAGATGATCTTGAGGATAGTTAAATGGTCGCGACGAAGCTTAGACTTGCCAAGTATGTCATCTACATAGTCCTCCATGATTTTATGGAGGAGATCATGAAAAATGTAAGTCATGGCACATTGATATGTGGCGCCTACATTTTTCAAGCCAAAAGGCATGACCCGATAGCAGAAAGTCCCCTATGGGGTGATAAAGGTAGTCTTGTGTTGATCTTCTGGTGCAATCAGGATTTGGTTATATCCTGAAAACCCATCCATGAGTGATAACATTCATGACTGGCCATGAGATCAACAAGTTGGTTAATGTTAGGAAGAGGGAAGTCGTCTTTGGGATAGGCCAGGTTGAGGTCACAATAGTCTGTGCAAATTCAGATCCCCCCAGTTGCTTTGGTAATAGGAATGATGTTTGATACCCACTATGGATAATCAATGGGTTGGATGAAAGAGACAGAGAGAAGATGTTGAAGCTCCTCTTTGACAAGAAGTGCAACACGAGGATGCATTTTGTGAAGCTTTTGCCTAACAGGCTTAGCCTCTGGGTTTGTGACGATGTTATGGATGACAATGTTAGGGTCAATTCCAGGCATGTCATCATAGGTCCAAGCAAAGGCCTTGCTATTGTTTGAAAGAAATGTGGTATAATCGATCTGCTCCTGGGCATCCAAAGATTGACCAATCTTTAAGATGTGAGGAACATCAGAAGATGGAAGGTTAATGTCAATGGTCAATTCATTTAACATAACCTACGTTTCAGAAGGGAGGGAGTGCTGAATAATAGAGTCATCGGCACCCATATAGGTAAGAATGATATCATCGTCTATGCAGTGGATAGTGTTGATGGTTGTCGATTCATCATCTATCATATTGGGATAAATGAGAGGGAGAAACTTGGAAACCCCATTGAGTTGATAGGTTAGGGGTTCCAAGCGGATGGTGTTTATGCAAAAAAAAAAAAAAAAAAAAACTAGGAGGAATGGAAACCATCGACTCCATAGGTGAGGATGGAAGAATAGGCGAGTCTAGAAGGGATTGGTCGATGGTGGGTTCATGGAAAAGGTTTGAAGAAGCCTCAGTGGGGTCATGCTATCCCAGGCCATACCATTTCTTAGAATTGTCATCATTGAGCGGTTTGATGGGCTAATGGGAGCCCTGCTCATAGCACCCAAAACCAAAACCCTTCCATGCACACCTATAAAGGTAAGTGTGTGCAAAGGCAGGGTTGCCAAGAAATGAGAAGTCTGATGTGAATGGTTGGGGTGAAGGGAGAGGGTTCCCATTAAGAGGAGATTGGTTGAGCCCCCCATAGACGAGGTTGGTTCAGAGCTGAGGAGGACCATAAGGCATGATCATCCCGATCTGATGGTCATAGCTGAGGCTGTGGTGAAGACGTCCATACTCTTGCAGAGTTTGGAACATGTCTAAGGTCAGCAAGTGATATTCCCCAAGTGAAAGTCTTTGGAAGATATCATCCATGGGGTCTTTGGTTGTCACATGAGAAGGTGATGTGATGGCAACCGCTATTTGCGAACTAGTTGAAGCGTCCATAGATGGAGGCAGTGCTGGGGTTGATGGCTTGATAGGAATAAGAATGTCATTTGGGTGATAGGTTGTGTTACAAGTCTTGAAAGGGGATGGGTCGGCAGGAATGACATGGACTTGTCTGTCATGTTCAAATTTGACACAACGGTGAAGTGTTGAAGGGACGCAAGCCATGGCACAGATCCAGGGTCATCCTAATAGCATGTTATATTCAAATTCTCCCTCAATGATGTAGAAGAGCTCTAGGATTGTGTGCGGGCCAATGTGAATATGGAGGACAATAGTGCCAATAGTGTTAGCGGTGGTGTCATTAAAGGATCTAAGGATTGCGTCGGTCTTTGATACGCAATTCTTGGGAAGAGCCAATTGATCAAAGGCGTGGGTAGAAATGATATTAATGCTGGTGCCTCCGTCAATCATAATGCACTTAATACGTGTCTGATCAATGTAGGTTGTGATGAAAAGAGTAGCGTCCTGATCTTCCAAGGTAGTGGTAGGAATTTTAGAATCATTGAAAGTGATAGAGGCGATAGGGGATAAAGAATGGACTAGGGTGGCTAGTGGTTGAGGGTCTTCAGGTTGGACCTCCATTGTCTGTAAGGCTTTGATGAGGGCTTGACGATGCTAAGGTGAGGTTTGGATGAGGTCATAAAGGGACATCTTCATAGGCATCTGGTGAAGCTATTTCAACATGGAGTCATGAATCAGCCTGGAAGAGGAAGAAGAAAAAGGCTGAGATGCACCAAGGATAGAAATTTTAGGCTTGGGCAGTTGAGGTGGCTTGATGAAAGGGTAGGTCCAAGGAATGGTGGATTTTTCTTTCACCTTATCCTTTTGTGACCTAGTGGTTATGTGGATAGCATTGATTTCAAAGATAGGAGGTGAAGAAGGTGGAGGGGTCTGCTGGTAAGATGTTGATGTGGTTGAAGAGGTTGGATGGGAAGGTGTCAAATGTCGGTTAAGAGTGTCCTCAAGGAGAAGAGTGTCCTTCTCCATGTAGTGGTGAATGATGGCCTTGAGGGCACAACAAGTCTCAGTATCATGTCCTAGCGTACGATGGTATAAACAAATCTTCGTGTCATCGAACTAGGAGGGCTTGGACCCAAGAGGTTGGAAAGGCCTGATGGGTGGAAGGGTTATGCTGGAAGTCTGCAAAAATTGGCGTAGTATCAAAGCGTATGAACCTACTAAGGGGTCCGTGCTTGTTGATGCATGAAGCACTGGTGCCTTTTGCTTGGGAGGTGTTGAAGAAGGCTTCTGTACCACCTTTTGGATTGGTGGTGCGGCCACATGTGAAGATGGCACTTTCTTCATGAGAGGTGCCAAATTTTCGAGAGGGGGTAGACTTGTGGTTGGCAAAGGAAGTAAGTGAGGTAATTTTTTTTGGTTAAGGGTCGGAGTAGGGAGCACTCTGATTAGGGTAGAAGGATGAGGGCCTAAAATGGAGGGTAATGTTGATGGTGGAGGAGGGGTTCGCTTCTATGGTCTGGCAGTCTTCTTCGACTTGGTTGGAAGACTACTATTGGTCGAGGTCTGGTCTAAGTCCACCTTCACTTGCAGGTGAGTGAAGATAGAGACAGGGTGAATGCTGAGTGACTTGATTGGTTTAGATGGGGTAGATGCAGGTTTAGAAGTGGGAGTCTGGTCTTTGTTGAGAGTCTTGAGAGATTCTACCTTAGGAGGATTGGCAACATGAGACAAGATGGCACGGGGATGTTGAAGAGTTTTAAGATGTTCCCACAATCCCTGATGCTCCACTTTCCTTGAAGGGAGAAGTTTGATTTTCTCCACTAGTCGGGAAAATGGTTGAGAAGATGTTAGATGAGGTTTGAGTCCTTAAGAAGATGTGAGTGGTTACGGGGCTGAAAATGTGTTAGGTGTGGCAGTAGTCTCAGACCCAAGGTGTGTGGGAGTCATAACTAGATTGTCATTGGTTGAAGAAGATGGAGAGTCAGGTTCTTCTCTTGGTGGAGAAGGAACTGGAGAATGTGGCTCCTCAAGTGGGTAAAGGGCAGGGATGATGGTGCCCTCCACTTGCGTTCGAGGAGTAGGAAGGGTCAGGTCTTCCATAGGCAGTAGGAAGGAAGATGGTGAGACTGGTGGTGCCGATAAGGTTGAGGCATCCTCCAAGATGAGAGAGGTTGACAGAGAACTAACCAGGGAAAGAGGTTCATCCACACGTGATGGACTGATAGATGGACTAACCTCTTGAGGTTGGTCAGGGATGAAGGGTGAGACCGTATTGACTATTTGAATGTTGTGTTCATGAGTGTTGTTAATCAAGGTCTGAACATTATTTTGGGTCGGTGGATGATTGGGGAATGGTTGCTTGAAGATGTCGATGCCCTGATTAGGAGGTGCATTAGGATTGTCTAGGATGAGGTCACCCTTTTCAAGCATGTCTTGGATTATGTTTTTAAAGGTCTTACAGTTACCTGTGTCATGACCTTTGACACGATGGTAATTGCAGAAGTCATTTTCCCTATACCATGCAGGGATGGCGTGTGAGGGATCAAATTGTGGAGGTGGTTGGATCTGAGGGAGATTGAGAACCCCCTGTTTAACAAGTTTTTCCAGCACAGACATGTATGATTCTCTGAGAGGAGTATACTATCATTGTACGTATCTCTACTGGAATTGGCGGGTGGCACTCTGAGATGTGGATGGCTCAGGCTGATTGGTTGAAGAGGACGAAGGTCTAATGACCACAGCGTTAGCTGAAGCTTTAGACTTAGGATTGGATGATGAAGGTTTAGAAGAAGAAGAGTCATTGATCTTAGAGTTGGGATTCTTGCTCCACAACTTGACTTTATTCTCCTTGATGGCATGTAATTCAAGTTTGTGAGCCATTGTGAAGGCTTCGTCAAAGGTGCATAAGGTCTGAACCCGTAAGGTGGAAGAAATATGTTTGGCACAGGCTTGGGAGAAAATTTTAATAAGTTCGGGTTGGGTTAAGGAAAAGGAGAGTTGATTGATGAGGCCTCTCCAGTGAGTGACGAAATCAGAAATGGATTCATCCTCGAATTGGTGGATAGAATAGAGGTCCATGATTGAGACCTTCTTGGTGATGTTGATGGAGAAGTGATCAAGAAAGAGCTGGGCCAACTGTGTGAATGTGAAGATGGAATGGCTGGCAAGAGAGCTATACCAGTCAAGTGCAGCACCAGAGAGAGACATAGGAAACATGCGTAAAAGCAATGCATCGTCATGGGAAATAAGGTAACAGGCATGTCTGAATGCCTGTAAGTGCTGTTGTGGGTCTTCCTTGCTTTGAAAGCGAGAAAACTTAGGAAGCTCCCATTGACTGGGGTATGGCCTGATTGGGACAAAAGGATGAATGGGCTCATTACAAATTTGTTCATATGAGAGAGCATTGCGTGAGCCAGAAATGGAGGTCTCTAGGCTAGACATCTTGTCCATCAGCATTTTGATGATATCTGCTGACGGATTGGCAGGTGGAGCGCCCCCTAGATTATAAGGTGCTTGAAAGATATTGAGAGGGGCATATGACATGGTTGGTTGTGTTTGTGTAGATGCAACATATGGGTAGCTAGTTATCTGGGTGAAAGTTGAAGCCAAGGGCACTTGTGTTATGGGGTTGGTAGGCACAAGTTGGATAGGGGCTGTCAAAGATGGTTGAGGAGTGGCCACACTTGTTGAAGGGTAGACAGTTACTCTTGTGTTGATAGGTGCAAGAGTAGGGGGGATAGAGACCACTAGGTTTTGGAAAGGTGTAGGATTTGGTTGAGTAGTTTGAGGTTGAGGGGGTATCGGAACCCCCATGGAGGTAAGTCTAAAAGGAGAGGCTAAATTTTGCAGGTAAGACACGGTTGGGTTATTAGTCGAGGTGTTGGCTTGATTGTCTATAGGTTGAGTTGTAGATACTGTTGATGTGATCATTGTCTCGACTAAGGAAGTCGGCATCCCATAGATTGGGTTGCCTAAGGAGTCTTGCATTTGGCTATGCACGAGATAGTGCTACAAGGATTTGACGTTGAGGTCCAAGAATCGTGCAAAATCTTGGTCCCCTTCTGGGACAATAGGAGTCTGGGGCGGGGTTGGGCGAGTAGGAGTTCTTTCAATCTCTAAGTGGAACTCCATTATAGGACTGGTTATAAATGGTGAAGGCGGAAGTGGTTGTTTCCTCACGTGGTCAAGAAGAGCCTTGGTTTGACTATGTGTCAAAACCATTCAAGGCAAGAAAGGGTCAGGTTTTAGAAAACTATGTTTTTTCAATTTCAGAAAACTCAGAATGTGGTTTTGACAGAAAAAGGGGTAGGTTTTAAGGTTGTTGTTTTGAAAAAGAACTATGATAGAGACCGACGTCGGTTAAAAAACTAATGTCGGTGAGAACTATGGCCAACGTCGGTCAAATAACCGATGCTAGAGATAAAAGGTGGCCGACGTCAATGGTAAAATCGATGCTGGTGACTGTGTTTTCCAGAAACTAAAAAGACTTGAGAGTTTTTGGAAATCAAAGAAGAAGAATGTCCTCACTAGCTCAAACAAGCAGATAAGAATAGAAAAGATGAAGAACACAAGCAGAGTCTAAGCATTAAATTCCTAGAAATAAATTATTAAGCTCATGTGGCTTATGCCTTAAAGTGATGTTTGGGGAGGTTGGCTATTAGAAGGGTCCTAGAAGAGGTAGTCTATGGATGGTTTTAGGTTTGTTTAGGCACTCAAAAGTTTGTGTTAGGTTTAGTACATGGCCTGGTGCTAAGGAGCAAGCTCCCCTCACTTCACGAGTCTAGTGATAAGCTAGTCTCGCTTAGCCAAAATATACCTTGCCTAGAGATTATCCTCCGCCAGAGAACAGAGTGGGCTTTCCCCTTGGTGGTGAAATCCAAGTGGGAATGCCAAGGAGGGGTAAGGTATCTGCTGGGTGATGAAATCCCAGTCAGGCATTGTCTCAACTAGTTTGATGTTTGATTTAGTGCACGTGGTTTGGTTGTGTAACATCAAGTGGACTACGATTAATTTAATATGCGGTTATTAATTACTAAGTGTGGACTAAGAAATGTAAGCAAGCAGAAATGCAATGCAATATATTTTAATGCCCAAGTCGAAATGTTAAGTTGGAATGAAAACAAGTTGAGAAAGGGTTGAAGAATATGATTTTTGACTAGTCTAGAAATGCAAGAAAAGAAAGAAAAGTTATTTTTATTCCTGCTTATGATGTCTTTTGGAAGATAAGAAAGAGGTGAAGAGGGAGAAAACTAATGCACCTAAATGATAAGAAAGAAAAGGAACCCAAGGGAGATCTTAGTGTCCCACCGGGCGTGCCAGAATGTTTCTATGCTAGATTTTCACTTTCTACATTCAAAGAGAGAAAATGAGAAACTTAAAGAAATGGTCTAAGGCTTGTATGTATTTGGATATAGTTTTGCACACCGTAATCTAGATGAAGTGAGAACTCCTCTTTGGTTGTGGAGGATGACACCTGCAAAAGAAAGAGACTAAGATAAAGAAGGCGTTAGATAAGGAGATGGTGAGTTGCCAAGCAAAAGCTTGATCCCAGAAGCAAAAGCTTGAGGGATGTCAACCCACTAATTAATAAAAAGATGTCTAATAAAGGATAGAAAGATAAAAGACTGAAAATGATAAAGACAGAATGAAAAGTGGAAGCAAATGCTTACCTGAATGTTGCTGTCGGCCTAGTCACAGTCACCGGCATCGGTGATCCTACCGGCGTCGATTGTAAAGGCTGTCGATGTCGGTTTTCTACCGACGTTGGTTGGGAAAGTGACCGGCGTTGGTCGGGGTAGTAGTCTGTGGATGAGTTTTGGACAGGATTTTGGTCTGTGGATGGGTCTGAGACAGAGTTTTGGGCTTGGTTGGGTCTGGGTCTGAGAGTCTGTGCAAGATAGTAAAACAGTAGATAAAATCTTTAATAAGAACTAAGGTAGAGGGTATGTTGTCAGGAAAAGGGGTAAGGGGCAGGAAAAAGACCTTTCAGCCTTTCCGTGAAGCAATTTAGTCAGGGTGATTAGATTGGTCTTAAGATGGTTTGTAGGTCTCTGATAGCTTGTGTTGAGTTGATTAGACAGAGGATGTTTGTCTAAAGAGAGACTAAACAGGTGTCAGAGGCAAAGAAAAGGGAATAAGAGGTGAGAGAAGGCTTTTCAGCCTCTCTGGGAAGAATAGAGAAGGTTGGGTCAAGGATGCTTGGAATAGACAGTAGACAGAATGCTAATATATTTGAAATGATACTGAAATAAAAATAGTACAAATACTTAGCTATGACATAGGTTAGCAAAGGTGCAGAAGCTATGTTTCCATTGCCACTGGTGATGGAGATATCAGGCAATCCTTGTGTAGAATGTCTGATGCAAGACCTCAGTGCCTAGAAAATGCTGTCAAGAATGTTGATCCCTGCAAGAAAACAAGAAGCTAGAACACTAGAAAGCAAGAACACACGAGAACTTTGTTTCACTGGAAGAAGTTTTTAGATTCGTGATTAGCTCCAGAGATTAATGATTTCTGATTAGCCCCATCAAAGGTTAGAAATTTGGTTTAAGTAAAACTAACGATGGTGATCCCGCCGGCATCAGCTGACATTTGACCGATGTCTGTGGGTGGAGAATGAGTAAAAGAGCCACTAAGCCCGTTCTCCATCCGCCAAGTGCATGATCCGTTGGAGAATTGTCAAAGGTTGGGCTAAATACGCACGAGAGTTGGTTAGGCAATTAAAAAGAAGTAGGAATAGGTCTTGGGTGAGTCATAGGGTGGGAAATAGTCCAAGGCGAGGTGTCAGACGAGGTGTTATAGGTGATGTGTCAAAGGGGAGGATATTAATAATAAATTATTATTTTTAAATTAGTAAGTGAATGGTTTAGGAATGGGTTAGGAATGGACCAAGGGGGAGGATGACCAAGGGTTAGACATGATTTCGGTGTCTACATCATCATAAAATGGATAAATAATACATATATTAGTATGGATATCAGTAGTGGATACTACTATGTTATTAAAAGTATGAGGAGAGATGGTTGAAGGTTATTAATTTTTTTTGGAAATTCCATATTTATTACAAGTGAAATCCCCTTATGTGTAAGAGGATTCATATGCATTGCATTGGAGAGGACTATCAAAAATATCCTTGATTATAAGAATGGTGTGATCTCATGGAAGTAGAGAATGAGGAATACATTCCAATATATAATAGGGAGGTAATCGAGTGGTATTAAAAATATTTCACAATTAATTAGGTTCATCATTGTTAGAGTATGTAATAGTAACATGTAAACCATAATGCATGCTAATGAATTAGGAAAAGGAGGACTATTAATATGAGTAAATATAGGAATGTAGTATTGAGATTTAGAATTTGGAAGTTGTATAATCCAAGGATTTGTATTTGATTCATGTTTATAAAATTTGACATTAATGATAAATTTCATACATTGGTTACTAGAAGACACAATAGATCTCATATAATGAGTATGTGGACATCCTAAAAGCATATTATTGATAAAGGAATATTAAGGACCATAATTTTGGTTCAAATTATTTTTCGTCCAATTTTGAGGGGAAGCCAAATACAACCAAGTGGTTTTTGGTGTGTTTCATCAAATCCATGACAAGTAAGGCTAGTTTGTTTAAGGTTTTATTTATAAAGAATGATTTATTTGATTAGACAAAGAGAGGCTACATTAATACATAAAATTTTATCTACCATGAAATTTTATTAAGGTATTATTGATTAAGAGTTTAATAAAAAGTGGTGGATCATCAAAATAAAAAAATAATTTCATTTTTAATAATAGCATATTAAGGGAATTATATGGTGGGTTTGGTGAAAGAAGGAATCTTTTCAATATCATGAAATTCTATGGGTGGGGCACCATATTAATATAAACTAGGTATCTTAGAATCATTAGATTATGGTTATTTGGTGTCTTGTATTTGTTACATAAGGAATTTGTGATGATAGGGAGAAGTTATAACTAATTCCATGAGAGTCATTTTTCAAGGAATAGATTTAAGTTTATTCCAAAAAAAATAATGAGGTTTAAATGAGGAATTAACACAAGGCTTATGTTGATGAGAAATAATGGTATTTGTAGGAATGGTGGAAGTAGGTTGAGGTTCCATGTTTTGGTATGGCTCATCACTAGTGGTTGGTTCTAAAGATGGCATAGGAGTAGTTGTAATATTTTAAAAACTTTTTTCCTTAGTGGATGGCTTATTAGGTTTACTAACATGATATTTGGGAGTATTTTATGATGGCAATTGACTATGGTTACATTCATATATTTAAAATTAGTATAATATTTATTGTAGTTAACATCTATAACACAAACATTTTTATTTGGATGTTGTGTATTTGGATAGGAGTATAATTTTTCAAATTTATGATTGGTAAAGTTATAAGATTTTTTATTTTGATAAACTTTAAGGTACATAGTATAATTATTCTTGATTATAACATATCATAACATGAATTACACTATAAATTTTATAAGATCTAGACATGTTTAATGAGAATTATAAACATTAACATGGAACCCAAAAACATTAGGGTCATAACATGAGGGAAGATCATTGGTAGTATGAATGAAAGGTTTATATGGATTTAATAAATTATTCATTTATTACACAATCAAGTGTGGGTGGTAGGGATTTTGAATATCTGATTGGTTTGTTCATATTTTGGTTGAAGGGCATTTAGAGTTTGAATTGGTAATGATTATTGCATTATTTTAAGTTTGGAAATAACCCTTTATGAGAATATGAGAAGGTTCAAATTGAGTCATGAAAAAATATTGTTGTTTGGTCTGATCAAATGCATCTTCTATATTTTTGGAGAGAAAATTTTAACCTTGTATTGAAGAGAAGGTTTAAGGGCCATGATGAAGATTTTGAATATATTATCATCACTCATGTTATGATTTGATTTGTGAGATAATTATTTTAATTTTTTGATAAAGGTATGAGTGGATTAATTAAGTAATTGCTTATCATTGATGAAATGGTTAAGGCTATTTTTTAGGAAGATTAATGTGTTGAAATTCTATAACTAGAACATTGACTAAATCTTCTAGTTGTGAAATGGAATGTTGAGGGAGTTAGTTATACCATTATAAAGCATCTCCCATAAATGTTTTTAAAATAATTTTACTAGTATATAAGGTATTGGTTTAGACCCATTATTTATAAATATTACCAAAATATTTAAGTAAATGGTTTTATCCTTAGTCCATTCATATGTAATAGTTGGATAAATGTTTCTAATATCTTTAGATACAATAAAGGGAGCTAAAGGTTCATTTTTAAGATGTTGGAGCATTTTTATATGCATAAGAGGTTGAAGCATGATGTTCTTATTGGCATATTGAAGAGGATTAGGAAAAAAATATTAATTATGTTGATCAAGATGATGGGAGGTTGAGTTTCCATTTGTAAGATATTATTTTTCATTTAGAGCATTTGGGAACTATTGGTTGTTTGCATAACTTTCATTTTTTGAATCATTTGTGCATGAATTTGGGTTGTATCATTAGGTGGATTTTGATTATTAAAAGTGGGTAGAGTCCATTTATTATCATGAGGATAATTCCCTAGATTAGTGATAGAATATTTACATAAAGTGGGGTTTCTCAAGTCAGTATCAATTACTCCAATGGTGGAGTAGGGAAGTTTGGATAAACTACCATTCATATTAGAAGTATAAATGGCAATATCATCTAGGTTTTTTAATATATGGGAATCATATAAATCATATTTTTGAGTGATTTGAAACATATTAAAATTGATATATCTTTATGGTTATTTGGAATAATTTTACCATTAAGTGTGATTGGTGGACAAAGTAGGAGGAAAGAATAACCCCTGTAAAATCAAAATGGGTTAAGACTACCAAGAAAGATTATTATAGGTGATTTCATGATATTGAAATGGATTGGATAATTGATAAGGTATGCTATTGGTTACATAAAATGAACATTTTCATCTAAATTAGTAAAGTATAAAGTGTATAGATTGATTATGGTCGATGTAGTTGTGCAGACAAAAATGTGAAGGACAAACTATATCGACCCTAGTTGATGTAGTTAAGTCTAGAAAAAGTTACTATAAATTATAAATGTATTATAATGATCCTAGTCAATGTATTTACATAGTAATAAGTGAAATAGTATAACTATATCAAGATTTGTCGATGTAGTTACACATGCATAAATGTGAAATGATAAAATATATTAAGCCTAATTGATGTAGTTAAAATTTAGAAATATTATCAGTGGTTTTAATAAACTATGTCGGTCATGGTTGATATAGTCTAATAAACAAAGGTAGATTTAAAAGAAACACAATAGACTATATTAAACCTGGTCGATGTAATATGTTCACACACATATAATTGTATCAACATTGGTTGATGTAGTTAGAACACACAACATAAAATTATATCAACACTCGTTGACATAATTTACAATAAAAAATATAATAGGAGGAAATAAATTGGAATTTTAGATTTTTTTACTAACTATTTTTCCAAAATGAAGATCAGGTAGATATGCTAAAATGATGTGACTAGTTTTTAGGTTCTCAAATATATTTGTGTGTCTATTGGATAATGTCAGCCTAATATTTTAGAGCACTAACTATGGAGGAAGTAACATTATCATAACCCATTAAACTTAGTTTCAAGGATAAGCTGAGTGTAACTTCCTTATTCTAATGACTAACTAGTGGACTAGAGAATTAAATAGATGGTTGGCTTCCTAAGGTTAAAAAAGGAAATCCTATGTGTTTCCTAAATACCATGAGATACATGTAAGCAAATGTCTATGTTTGTATTTTTATTATGGATATGAGTATTTGAGAAAGTCTTTCATGCAATGATTTGTATAAAAAATAGACAAGGACTATAAATAGATCACTACATAACCCTTCATGACAGTAGTTAAGTAGTTGAAAATTTCCAAAACACAGGTTTTAAGGAAATCCAAACAAACAAAAAATGAAATGCAAAAATTAATTTTGAAAATAAATTTACATATTTTAATGAATGTAAATAAATATGTAGTCAACTCAAAAGTAAATGTTTGATTAATTACTAAAAAAGGAAGTTAATTTTCATTACTTATGTTAAAAATAAAAATAAACTAAACTATATTAGTGTAGGCCATTGTAGGTTTTTCAAATAATATAAGAAAATTAAACTAGATCAGTCAAGTTAAATACATTTTCATGAAAAAAAATGTAAATATAGTATTATATTGACTAGGGTCAATACAATTTGATAGGGAAAAAAATTATAACTATATCAACTTGGGTTGATATAGTTGTTTATGTAAAATTGATTTTGGAAAAATGTAAAATTTGATGTAAGATTTGTTGAATAAAATTGAATATAAAGTAAAACTATATTATATGGTAGAGGATTATTTGGGATATATAAATATATTAGGCATGGATGATGTAGTTGTCTATCTGAAAATAATGCACGTATCAGTGTGAAATCTAGATAATCATGTGTTAAAGTAGTTGTTATACCTAACACACCCCATTTTCCCATAAAGAAATGGGGACCCACTTTTTTTCACATTGTGGTCTTAACTTTGAACCCCCTCTTCTATATGTTTATTTAAAATATAGGAGAAGATTGATTATTGGCCTCTTTTATACTTTTGTAGAGTAGCATTGGTATTGTGTTTTCATGGACTAACCTTCTTTGAGAGTCTTTATCAGGATTTATGTTTTTAGACTTATGTTTTTAGGCCTTTTCTCTTCAAATTTTTTATTTTGAATGAATTTGTATTTGGTTTTATTATGTCAGACATTTTATTCCATAGAATTTGCTCTTTACAACATTTTACTCACAAAAATTCTACCAAAATAATTTCCCCAAATTAGACTTATTCTTGAAAACAATCTTGATGATACACTTTTCCTGAAAAATTTTCCCTTTGGCCCCTTTGAACCTACCCTTCAGGCTTGGTGAAACTTACCCTTAGGCCTTTAAAAATTAGATCCTTTGGGACTTTTCTGATAAATGAATGACCTACAAAGTAGACCCTTCATATTATTGCTAGATAGAAAGTACCCTTCATCATTTTTAAATTACCCTTTATAAATTTTGAAATTACCCTTTAGAAAAATTTAAATGCCATTTTTGCCTTGCCAACCTACCCTTCAAGTTTTATGCACTATGTCTTTCAACCTTTTGTTGTAGCCTTTTTTCTTGATAGAATTCCTTTAGACCTTTTGTAATTTCCATTTGGCCCCTCCATACCTATCCTTTAGGAATTTTGTCCTACACCTTTGCCTTTTTGAACATTTCCTTTGGAAATTTCATTCGAGACACTTTCCTCAAGCCAATTGAATTCCTTCAGACATTTTGTCTAGGAGAATTGGGTCTTTAGGATAATTTTTATAGATATTTTATCTAAAATAATTACCTTGATGGAATTCATTTATGACTTTTTAAATTATCCTTTACCTTTGACTTACCCTTCAAAGGTTTTTTCAAGGACACATATTCCTTTAGACTTTATAAACATACACTTCAGCCTTTTGAAAGTGCCCTTTAGGAATTTTGCAAGGGCCATTTCCCATTATAATGTACCCTATGAAGTAGACCCTTTATCTCTTTTGAAAATTGCCTATAGTAATTTTGTCTTGAGCATTTTTCACCCTATGAGCCTATCATTTGAGACCTTTTTTCCCCATGTCATTTCTTTCAAACTTTGTGTTTCAAACATTTTATCCAATGCAAAAAGCTTGAAATAATTCCCCCAAGGTTACATGCCCTTAAAACTTACTAAACCTACCCTTTAGACATTTTAAAAATAACCCTTTGGTCCTTTTTAAAGTGCCCACTTACCATTCAGGACATCATCCTAGACCCTTTTCCCTCTTAGATTTATCCTTCAGGAAATTTGCCCTAGACCTTTTGCCCTTCAGCCAGTTCCTTTGAGAAAATTTTCCTTCAACTAGTTCCTTCATACATTTTATTTGAAACATCATTCCATTTAGACCTTTTATGAGCATCCCTTCAAGCATTCATTTGGATTTTTTTTTAAAGAGAATTGAGTCTATAAGAGAATTGTTATAGACATTTTGTATAAAATAATTCCCCCAATGTAATTCCTTTAGAATTTATGTCTCAAACATTTTATTCAACAAAATTAGGGTCTAAAAAAAAAATCATGTGACAATTCTCCCAAAATAATTGTCTCAAAATAAATACCAGACTACCAAGTGGCACCTTTGTTTAGAGAGCATTTTATTATGTTTTGAGCTTAATTTAATAATTTAGTCTAAGCCCAAATCATATTTTATTAATATTAAAACCATAAGTTAACATATTCATTTAGGGTCCTTTATACATATTTTCCAAAAGTATTATGCTAATTCTTTTTTTACTTATGTTTGTAGGAGTAGGGAATCTTGAAGAAATGGCACATGCCAAGTTGATGAGATTAAATTTGATAGTCACATGGACATCATTTGATGGTTTTGATGATGTCATTTGATGATCATGTGAATGTCAAATTTAACCTTGGTAATGTTTCAAACTTATGAGATTAAATTTTATAGTTGTGTGAACATCATTTGATGGTCGTGAGGATGTCATTTGATGGTCATGCGAATGGCAAGTTTAACCTTAATAAATGACTAATTTATATAATTAAATTTGATAGTCACATAGAAATAATTTTATGGTCATGAGGAAATCATTTTATTATTGTTATAATTTCAAATTTAACCTTTTAAATTACCAATTTGGATTCCAATCAAGATCCTATAGTGTGCATCCACTCGGGCCTATTATCAATCTGAAGAGCACCCTATTTAAAAATTTGTAAGCAAACCTTCTCTTCAGCTAATACAATGGGATATTATCAAAGTGTGGATGACTCTAAAGTGAGAAGAACCTCTAGAGAGGGCTGGTTCCCTTGGATATATCACTAAAACTAATTTTATTTTTGACTTTTTGGGGTGAAAAGGGAAGAAGGAAGCTGAAAAGGGAAATCCTACTTACTGTGGTGGTGAAATTGAATAATTAATTATTATTTTAAATATTTGAAATTAATACACACATATGGATCAATAGGAAAATATTTAGATTAGTCATAAACATAAGTATTTCAAGGGAAGGCTTGAAAGAAAGTTTGTAGATTGAATATGTGTGCATGAATGTCACTAAAGACACTGCATACTAACAATATTTAGTGTAATTTTATATTATTATCTCTTTAATTGACCTATAGAAGATGAGATTATAGTAGTAGGTGAGGAAATGACCTATAAAAATGGATACATATCTCACTTATATGCTAGTCCACAATCAATAATACACTTAACTACCATAAACTGATGTGCAAAAAAATCTCTTTATTGATTTATGGTGCCAATTACAATTTTTGTATATCTTTGTATACCATCTTTAGGAATCCCTCTCATAAATTTATATATATATATATATATATATATATAAAGTGATGAGAGGGATTCCTAAAGATGGTATATAAATATATGCAAAAATTGTAATTGGCACCATAAATCAATAAAGAGATTTTTTTGCACATTAGTTTATGGTAGTTAAGTGTATTACTGATTATATATCTTTGTATAACATCTTTAGGAATCCCTCTCATCACTTAGTATATATATATATATAACTAGACAATATTGGCATTGAAATGAGAAGAGGACATGAAATCTAGTTCAACTCAAGTCAATTTGAGTTCAGATTAAATACCATATCCTTCCAAAATCCCTTTATTTTCTTTGTCTTGTATAAAACATCATTTTGGAATTAGAAAAAATAAGATGAGATAAACTTGATTTGAACTCAATTAAATTTTGAATTTAAATTAATTATAATATTCTTTAAATATCTCCTTCTTTTCTTTATTTTGCAAGAAATCTATTTTGGCATTGAAACAAGAAATGGTAGGCCCCGCTGACTTTATCAAATCTCTTTGCATTAGATCAATGCCATTATTTGGTGTCTATCTCCACTTGAAGTGATATTTGAGTTTTTTAAATCCATTATTTAAGTGATAAAAAATGAATATTGCATGATGTTGGTCAACTAGTCAACTAAAGCTTTGATTGGAAGTTCAAGGCTAGTTAACTCCACTTGGCTCCTCCTTGCATAAAATGGCATTTAAAATATATAAATATATGAATATCCATGAAAATATAAGATTTTTCTCATGGTAAAATAATTTTTAACTTTTTTATAGCCAACTTCAATGCCAAATTTCATTTATTTGATTAATAAGATAAGCTTATTAACCCAACTTGGCCTAGTAGCCTACTTCTACCACTTAGAAGCTTCTTGGAATATTAAAAATAGAAAGAGATGGTTATTTATTAATTTTTAAAATATTTTAAAACACCAATATATAATTAAAAAAATCACACAATGGATAGAAACAACCAAAATACTGCATTTTGCTCTTTGAGGCTTTATCTTGCTTAGGCTTGCTTCCTTCTTGACTGTGTTTTGAGAGGCTTAGGTCTATGTAAAAATAGAAATAAATTACAATTTTAAAATGGAATTAAAATTTTTATGGATGATTCCTCAAGTAATTATTATTATACACACCAAATTTGGAGTCAAAACTCCACCTGTAGATTCTAAAAACCTCAAATTTCCTCAAAAAATGCCTCATTTGCATGGAATGTGTGCATACTCAAATGTATTTTTACATATTTTTGGAGTTAATTTCATGTTTAATGGATGTTTTACAGATAAATTTAATCTTAAATTATTTAAATGGTCCATTTAAATATGTTTTCCCTCAAAAAACCTTAAAAAATGTAAAATTTCCTTAAACCATGCTAAACTAGGCCCTTTTAGAAGCTTGGAAGCACCAAGATTTGCCAAATAATGGATATTTTTAAAGAATTTATTTGGGAAACCTGATTGAAAAAATGAATAAATTTATTAAATTATTCTAAATAAAAAAATATGTAATCTTGAAAAAATCCATTTTCTCTCTCCAACCCTACACTCTTCTTGAAAACATGTCAATTTATAGATTTGACTGGCTATTTTTCCTTACTTTTTTAAAATATTAAATTATTTAATAATAGATTAAGGATGAAATTTATAAATTTATTAATTCCCAAATATTATTCAACAACTTTAAATTTCATGAAACCCTTCCTAAGTGAGGAAAATTTGAGAAAAACTCGTTGCCTTTCTGGTTGCAAGGCTACAAAAATTATCCTGTATTAAACATAATGGTACATGAGCATGGAAAATAAAATTAAAAAATCATGTAATCCATGAATAATACCTATTATTATAGTTTTCACACCCAAAAATTTAGATTTGTACCTTTCTCCATCTGATCGTACCATCATCAAACCTATAAGCAGGTCACTATGTGTAAACTAGGAGGATTGCCTATATGAAATAGTTTTGAGAATTTTATTTATAAAAAAAACCATGAAAATTATTTTTAATATTTTTATTTTACCTTATCCTGATGTAAAAAATTCATATAGATCCATACTTCTCTTCTTGAAAGTGAAGAAAATAGCTTATTTTTTGCTTTTTAAAAAGAATTCAAGCTTTCAACTCTAAGATTATGCATGATATGGATTTAATAAAATATATTTCATATTTATAAATAAAATATGGACCTTTAAAAACTTTTTAAATTTAATTTTGGCACATGTGGGTCTAAAATAAACCTTTTTTGGCTTTAAAAATGCATTAAATTTCATTTTTAAGCCATGAAACTTTAGGATAATGCTAAAGTTATATTTTTGAATATAATTAAAGGAATTTAGAATAATTTAATGACATTTTGAGATAAATTTTAACATTTTAAAGACCAAAAAAAATCTTTTAGACCAAAATATAATGGTTTGATTCACTTGCAGAGGCTATTGACAGTTTCTAGAACTTTTGAATTGTAGGGGTTGAAATTTAATGTTGACAGGCCAAATTACCAATAGAGCCCATTTGATCAAATGATACGAGAGAAAATTTAAATGTTAAATCTACATGAGAGTGAAAAGTATCACCATCACTAGAGCCTAGTACATAGATCCAGTGACCCATGGGAAGAAATATGGAGCCCAGTAATAAGGATCGATGGTGCAAGATTAACATGTACTTTTCAAAGGTCCAAAAACCAGCAAAGAGCTATCAAATGGCAAGTTCATGTTCAATCATGAAAAGGATAAATGATGCAAGTATTAGGTGGAATTTTCAAATATTTTAAACTTAATCAAGTGTTAACATGTGTCACATTTTGAAAGTAATCAGGGTATTATGGATAAAATACTTGGATCTTTGGATTTTTGAGCTATATCTATCAATAGACATTGGGTCTCATAGTTAATATAGAGTATGAACATGCATGTCTTAATTTGAATGGAAAATATAAAATTAAAGATCTAGATTCTATAAAAGGTATAGTTGAGTATGCAATATATGGTTTATATTAGTAATGGCTACCGGTAGTGCCACTAGTTCTAAAACATTGGCAAAGTGATTTTGTTCCTTCATGCATATGTTAAAATTACATTTGAAGGTGACTAATTTGAAAGAAAAATAGGTTTTTCTCAAAACCTATAAAAGGAGGCATGTATATTTTTGATAAATGGTGTATATTCTAAAGTTTACATATAGTTCAAATCATAATTGTAAAAAATTGCCTTTGTCTTTATACACATACACTTGCTGTGTAGCTTTGGCAAAGGCTATTTTAAATTAATAACTGAATGTAGAATCTTATATGGTTCTAGACCATAGTTATAACTACCTGTTATAGCTATTACATGTAATTACCTTTCATAAACTTGGAGGATGAGGTAACCCCTTCCCCAAGCCTATATAAATAATTGTAATCCAACTTAGATTTTTGCCAATTTTTTTTTAATACAGGAGCAGTGTTAATTTTGATCATCAGTGAATGTGTTTGTGTATTTTAGTTTAATTTTTTATGTAATTAGTTGTTACTTTATTTGATTATATGTTTCACTAATCTTTAGTGTGTAAAAGTTGTGAATGGATTCTTGATTATTTTTATTGATATACTAATTTGTAGATGTGCAACAACTGTTGAAAGGTTAGTAAAATATTGGTTAAGATAGTCAAGTTTAAATTGATTCATAATTCTGATTTTGCATGAATGTTTTTTTGGATGTATATTTATGTGTGTGTGCAATAACTTCCTCAGATACTTCACTAGCTTGAGTCATAATCTTCTAATTAAGGGTGTGCAATAGTTTTCTTAAAAAGAGAAACCTTTGTCTGAGGCTTGTGAATTTCCTATATCATTATCTCCTTAGAATTCATATCCATGTCTTACTATGTGTGTGAAATTATTTATATCAATAGGCATAGGTTATGAGATCACTTGTCCTTTTAGAAACCAGCCAAGGAAGTAGTTCTTAAAAACCACATAAGCTTTATTTTTTGCCTCACCCTTCCCTCCTTTTTTGAGTTTATTTTTATGATATACCCAATATAGATTAGCAACTAGCTACTAATCTAAGTCACATAGTGATTCACTAACCTTATTAGGAACCATACCTCCATATAAAAACCTTATCAACAACCTACATGCCCTACCTGCTATTCCATCAATAGGTTGTAATAGACCGCATACCTATAAATCATGACCTAGAGTGGATTTTACCTCCATTGAGATCTTAAAACATTAAAGGCTACCTTATTATGGCTATGGTGTACATAAAACTTGCACCAATAGTTAACTAACACTAGAAAGAGGGATAACACCCCTGATAGTAGTAGTTGGCCTTTGCATAGAGTTACATTGGAGTCACCTAAGAGAGTGACCAAATCTAATTCCTATGTTGGTTTATTAGTTTCACCCTTGTCAAACAATATGAGACCTATAACCATGCCAACAACCCCTATTCAAAACAATACCCCTCTAGTAGGGAACCCCTTACTTATAAAGAACCCTTTACCTATTTAATCAACCAATGGCTTAGTAATAGCCTTGGTTAGTTGGATCTACTATTTTTGTCCTAGGAGATGTGCATAATTTTCCTCAAAATATCAAAAAGTATTTGCCATCCTTTTCTCCTTCAGGAGAAAGGATGGTAGAGGAACATATTAAATCAATCAAAGATGCTTTGAGATTAATGAATGTTGAAGATGAGGATGTTGCATGTAGATTATTACCTTTTAATTTGATGGATTCTAATTATGATTGGTATTTAAATCTAATATAAAATTCCATCACTTCTTGGGATTAATATCAAGCATCTTTCTTACCTAGTTTGGATAGGTCACCAATCCTAGTTTGGTATACCAACACTTCACTAGCATGAAGAGGGAACCCAATGAGCCCATCATTGATTTTAGTGCAAGATGGTAGAAGATGTACAATTGGTTGACCCAAAGATATAAACTAGAGGAAACATTAGGTTTGGAAATGTATAAGAATGCTTTAGACCCTATCACTACCATGTTCTTAAGAAGATCAATTATAGATAACACTTTGGTGTTAGAATTTGAATAGGTTACCACCATAGATAGGCATCTCAAACCTTATATGCCTAGAGCACTTAATGTTAAAAATGGTTTTCTAGCACTAAATCTAGTTCTACATGTAAGGCAAAATGTCTTAGCATTCAATCAAAACTAATTATACACACTGCCTTCACTAATACATACAACACAATCAAATTTAGGCTAGTTGAATAATGATGTGATGGGTAATGGTTATCAGTAGAACTATAAAGTGGCTACACTTCCCACTATTATGTTACATGGTATGGATTCCACAAAGGTAGAACTAGATTCTATTGAGAAGATGGTTCAAAAGCTAAGCAATGATTTCTTGAATATACAAAGGAAGATGGAAAATGAAAATGGCCCAACTAAAAACTAGAATAATGGATTCCAAAGATACAATAGAATATTTAATAGGATAGAACAATGTAACAAACTTCTATAAATCAACATAACATAGATGGCTCTTCCCAATTGGTGTAAAATTCACAATACTTCCAAGCATGGTGAGTTCAACTGCATTGAATTTTTTGTAGCATTGAAAATCCTTCAAAGAGAGGTGGTTAGACAAGATCAAATTCATAATCTATCTAAGAATCATCTAGATACTAGCTCTTCTAGCACTACCATTCTCTTTGAAACTCATAAGTTTCCTTTTCCAAGTGAAGATGACAATGAGCTAGAGGATAACATGGATGAAGTTCACTCTTTTCAATAGTTCTAGAGAGGTGCATATAGTTTAAGGAATAAGAAACCACTTGCAACATCAAGTCCTCCAAATACCATGGCGATTCCTCCTAATCCTAAAGTAGACAATAATCCACCCTCTCTAAAGGGGAATGATTAGTAACACATCAAGGAAGAACCAAGTAAAGGAGGATGTAATATTATTGAAGATATGAAGAAGGTCAAGGTGAATATAACTCTTCATGAGTTAGCTTAGGTTACTGAATAAAATGAGGTACTCTATAAGTCCATTATTGTGAAGGTGCCTATGTAAAAATTGAAAGCATCCAAAAAAAAATCAAAAGCATCAAACACCAATGTCATCTACAAGAGCAAGCCAAAATTTCCACCCTTTTTACTGACTATCAAGGCATTCAGTAAGAACATTCATAACTATTTAATTGATTTTTAAGCATCTACAACTATCATGCCAACATCCATATGTCAAAATATTTTTCTCACTCCAAGCCCCTTAGAGGATAGTTTCATAATTGGATAAGATAGTGGTCCCAGTAGTTATAGAATTAAACAATGTGCACATTTAAGTAGTATCTGAGCCAAGAGTCCAAATGACCATTGATATTCTAGTTGTGTGCATACCTAAAGGCTATGGGTTGTTATTGAGAAAGGATTGGTCCAAAACACTTAATGAATAACTCTCTATAGACTTTTCTCATATATGGCTGCCATGGAGAGGATTTGTAAATCAAATTAGAATTAATGAAGAGCCAAGAATGAAGTATCCCATTATAGAGTACAATGTCAAAAATGTAGAGGTAAAGTATGAGTCTCCTAGCATTGGCATTTATACTTTTACTACTCATAATCAAGTACAAAATATAGAAATTGAATGCTAAAATTAGCTATGGACTCTAAAATTTGATGGTGCTAGATCCAAGTAAGGATCCAATATGGGAATCAAGTTTATTAATCCACAAGGTAAAATATTCTTGGTGGCATATAGGTTGTAATTTCTATGTACTAATAATAAAACTGAGTATGAGGCTTTAGTTTTGGGATTATATTTTGAACTCAAGAATAATGTCAAGCAAATATTATTATTTAGTGACTCAGATCCAGTGGTCAATCAAGTAAAAAATAAATACCAATGCAAGTTGTCTTATTTGAAGAGATACAAGAACAGAGCATGGGACATGATTGAAAGATTTAAAGCTTTCAACATAGAAGCACTTCTTAGAGAGTAAAACCAAACCACTAATTCATTAGCTATTGCTAATTATAATTTGGAGCTATTACAAGAGTTTAAGGTAAAAAATTTCTTAATTGAATTGGTATTGTGTCTTTTCAATCCAGATTATGTAAAAAATTTCTAGGTCTTTAATGATGACCAATAGATTATCTAGTTTCTAGCCAATTCAGGGGAATTTGAATCCTAAATAATAAATGACAAGGAAATTAATCATCTCTATCAAAAGGAATCAAACAAAGAGGGTGTCATTCAACTCAAAGAGAATTGAATTATAGATGGATTGGTCTCCTTGGAGAGACCATTTAACATAGATATTTAGGCATAATAGCTAAGATAGTGAAAGGTTATTGAATTAAACTTAAAAAAATAAAATATAGGAGATGATCGTTAATATTGGTCTTAGCTACACCCCAAAAGAGAGGCAATGAGTGAAAGATTTAATTGCTCTATATAGGGATGTCATTGCCTAGACATATGAAGATCTGAAAGTTTATGAAACTTAGGTCATCACTCATAAAATTACCTTGAAGCTAGATCACAAACCATTTAGACATAGGCAAAGACTGGTAAATCTTATTTTGGATCCTTTTATCCAAAGAGAAGTGGAGAAGATTTTAAGTGCAAAAATCATCGTCCCAGTCTAACATTCTACCTAGGTTGTCAATTTAGTCTCAATAAGAAAAAAGAGTGGTGAGATTAGATTATGTGTGGACTTAAGAAATATAAATAAGGCTTCTAAAAAAGACAATTATCCACTACCTTCTCTAGATGAGGTGATACAAATAGTAAGTGGTTCTGAAATGATGTCCTTTCTAGATGGATTTTTAGGCTCTAATCTGTTATTGGTGCAGTTTGAAGATAAAATAAAGATGACATTCACCATGAAGTGGGGAAATTATGTGTATAAGAGGATGCCATTCATCCTAACAAAAACAAGAGCTACCTTTTAATGTTCCATGGATCACGCATTCAAAAGACTGATAGGAAAATGCATTAACATCTATATGGATGATCTTATGATATTTTCAAAGAATGAGAAAGACCACATAAGTGACCTAAAACCCATATTCAAAAGATGAAAAAGATTCAATATTTCATTAAACCCAAAGAAAATCATATTTAGAGTGACTAAAGGTAAGCTTTTGGGGCACATCATCACCAAGGATGGGATCACCATTGATCCAAATAGAATTTAGGTGATTTCAAAAATTCAACCACCAAATAGTAAAAAGGAGCTCAAATCATTCTTCAAAAAGATCAATTTTATAAATAAGTTCATCATAGGATTTTTAGAGATCATCAGACCCCTGAATTCCATGCTGAAGAAAGATGCCAAAATAGAGTGGATAGCTGAAGCCCAAAAGTACTTATAGGACATTAAAGATGTAATATCATAGGTTCCAGTGTTGATTAGTCTAGATTTTAATAAATATTTCTACCTATACTCATTTGATTTAGAGCATATAATTTTTATTATCATCATGAAAAATAAGGATGAGATCGAGCATCTAATCACATTTATGAGCACAAACCTAAAAGATGTAGAACTTAGGTAATCTATGATTGAAAAGAAGACTTTCACCCTTGTCAAAGTAGTGAAGAAGTTTTGAAATTACCTCTTGAAAAATAAATTCGTTACCATTATACCTAATCCTATAATCAAGCTCACCCTATCACAGAATGAGCTAGGAGAATGATAAGGCACATGGATGGCCAAGTTACAAGAATTCAACATATACATCAATCCTAAAAATATCATTTAAGGGCAAGGCATTGTTTAGCTAATGATTGAACTAGATCCGTGTATCATAGTTGAAGAGGTATGTGAAGCTCAAGTATCTAAAGGAGAATAGTATACTGATATAATACAATATTTACTTACAAGAACTTGTTCCATGAAGCTCAATAGAGAGAATAAGATCTTTAAGGCTTAAATATTTTTTATTACATGATCAATAAGGGATTCCTATACAAAATAAGTTATTAAGGTATTTATCTCATATGTATATCTATTGAGGAAGCTAAAGACATTCTAGAGAACTTGCATCATAAAATAGGTAGTGGTCACCCATCTAGGAATACCATAGCCCATAAGATCTTAATAATGGGATACTACTAGCCAAATTTTTTCAAATATGCTCATGCTCATGTGAAAACATTCCATGAATGTCAAGCTTTAGCCAAGAGAGAAGTAGACACAACAATGCCTTTATAACTAGGCCATTTGCCTAGTGGGGTTTATAATTCATTGGGGTCATGAACCCAAATTCCTTAGTAAGCCATAAGTTTTTTCTTAATGATATAGATTATTACACTAGATGGAATGAATCCATATCCATAAAGAAGTATAGAGCATAAAATGTGATTCACGTTTTAGAGGAACACATAACAACCAAATTTGACATGCCTATTTCTCTAGTTTGTGACAATGGATTGGCTTTCATATCAGTAGAATTTACTGAGTGGTGCATGATAACCAAATCATTATTAGGTCAAATTCTAACCATTACCCTAAGGGAAATGTATTGACAAAATCAATGAACAAAATCTGATCAATGCATTTAAGAAGTCAATTGGAGACAAGCCTATGGACTAGCACAATTTATTAAAGTATGTTTTTTGAGTAGAATAGACTAGATAAAAGCAATCCCTTAATGATTCACCCTATCTATTGGTGTATAGATGCAAGCCTTTGTTCCCTATCATTTTGAAGCTACCTAATTATTAGTTCACATAGGACTACATGAAACTAAGTGATAAAATAGAATCAAGGTTGTTGGAAATAAGAGAAATAAAAGATTTAAGGATTGAGGCCTTATAGACATTCAACAAACATTAAGATGTGGTCAATAGGTGGTTTGTCAAGAGATTAAAACTCAAAGCATTCAAGATTTTAGATCTAGTGCTACTTTGGGATAAAGCCTATGAGAAGAAAGGATAACATGACAAGTTTTCACCACTATGGATTAGACCATACCAGATTTTAGAAATCATAGGAAATAACACATTTCATTTTAAGGACATCAAAAGCAATGAGATTACATATCCATTCAATGGATAGTTCCTGAAGCACTACTTCAAGGTTGTACCACTAGCTAATGTTACTGAGTAATGAGGGACAGATGAATGTAGTTATAGGATTAGGTTAGATTTCCCACTTTCTTAGAATAGTGCCTTGGTTTCATAGATTAGATTTCTTGCTTTCATATACTAGTTTTTAAATTTCTAAATTAGTCTTTCTTTATTTCATTATTTTTATTTCATAGATTAGATTTCATGTTTTCTAGATTATATTTTGGTTCTTTCTTAGATTAGTTGTTCTTTTCTTTCTCTAATGATCAAAATTGTGTTTGCTCTAACTACAACTAAGTTAAAATCTAAATCAACTAAGATTTTGACTTGTAGAAAAGGGGAAAATTAAAATCTTGAAATCTTTTGGGACTAGTTTATAGATTAGGTGTATTCATGTGTTTTTGAGTATTTAGGATGAAGGTAGGTAATCATGGATTATTTTTAATGGTGTCATAATTGAATACTTTTACCAGGCATATATAAGTTATTCTTAGATTACTTCATATAAATTTAGAAAGTTTTCTTATTTTATTGGATAAAATGCACTTATCACATTGAATACCTATTAGAAATGATAATTCTAGGAATGGATGTGACTGGTAGGGATGTTCTAGTAATGATTTGTTTTATAATTATATCATCTCACTGGGGTTCCAAATCTTCTCTTTTTCATTTAAGAACAAAAGATGAGTGAAATAAAAAAAAGAAAGAACCAATGGATTGAAAAGAGTAAAATAAAATCTAAACAAAATCAAAATCAAATCAAAAGGGTTATATGATAAAATAAGGTCAATGTTCCATGCATCATGATCGAAAAATAATGATGGAATGAGAAGAGAAGGAACTGAAGGTATCTCTTTTGGGACTATGGATGCTTGGATGGTAGTAGAGCAAAGCCCAAGCTTCCTTTATTTTTTGAGATTTAATATATAATGGAATTAAACCTACAACCTCATCAAATCCCTTGAAAAAATCATCATAATATGGATTAAATAAACTACATGTTTGTCACACACAAATCCAAGAAATTATAAGGCAAGTATGTTGTGTGAATTAACTTAGGAGTCTCTTTCATGTTTTGGATTTAAGTTTTATTTTGTGACACACTTCATGATTGATTTAGGATTTCAAAATAGAGATATAGGTTCTTGAATACTCAAGAGTATTCTCCCTATAAGTCTCCATTTGTTGTACCTAACACACCCCCTTTTCCCATAAAGAAATGGGGACCCACTTTTTTCAGATTGTAGTCTTGACTTTAAAACCCCTCTTTTATATGTTTATGAAAAATCTAGGAGAAGATTGATTATTGTCTTCTTTTGTACTTTGGAAGAGTAGCATTGGTATTGTGTTTTCATGGAATAACCTTCTTCGAGAGTCTTTATTAGGTTTTATATTTTTGGACTTATGTTTTCGATCCTATTCTCTTTAGAACTTTTATTCTATATGAATTGATCTTTAAGTTTATTGTGTTAGACATTTTGTCCAATGAAATATGTTCTTCATATAATTTTACCTAAAACAATTATGCTAAAATAATTTCCCAAAAATAGAATTATTCTTTTGGACAATCTTTTTGATACACTTTTCTCGGTAGAATTTCCTTTTAGCCCCTTTGAACCTACCCTTTAGGTTTTGTGCAACTTACCCTTTAGAATTTTTTGATATTTCCCTTTGGCATTTACAAAGTATATCCTTTGATACTTTTCTCATGGATGAATTCCATATGAAGTAAACCCTTCATATTATTACCAGATAGAAATTACTCTTTGGCATTTTGAAATTTCCCTTTGAAAATTTTGAAATGCCCTTTTTGCCTTGCCAACCTACCCTTCAAGATTTGTGCAATATATCCTTTAGCATTTTTTTTGTGGAATTTTTGCCTAACATAGTTCCTTCAGACCTTTTTCAATTTCCCTTAGGCCCCTCCACACCTATCCTTTAGGACTTTTGTCCTGCACCTTTGCCTTTTTGAACCTTTCCTTCAAACATTTCATCCATGATTCTTTCCTCGAGTCAATTAAATTCCTTCAAATAATTTGTCAAAGAGAATTGGGTATTTGGGAATTTTTAAATGACACTTTGCCTCCGAATTACCCTTTAGAATTTTTTTCAAGGACACTTATTCTTTTGAACTTTCTATACATACCCTTTGGCCTTTTGAAAGTGCCCTTCGGGACTTTTATGGTTACCTTTGGGGAATTTTGCAAGGGCCCTTTCCCATAAAAATTTTCCCTATGAATTAGAACCTTTAGGTATTTTTTCTAATAAGTAGACCCTTCAACCCTTTTGTACATGCCCTTTGAGACTTTTGGTCTCAAGCATTTTTTTCTTATGAGCCTATCCTTTGGGATTTTTTTCCCCAAGCCATTTCCTTATGACTTTGTGCTTCAAACATTTTATCCAATGAAAAAGGCTCAAAATAATTCCCCCAAGGGTACATACCCTTTAGAATTCTTGAACCTACCCTTTAAACATTTTTAAAATGACCCTTTAGTCCTTTTTAAAGTGGCCACTTACCCTTGGGAACTTCATCCTGGATGCTTTTACCTCTGAGACTTATCCTTTGGTAATTTTATCTTGGAAATTTTGCCCTTGGGCTAATTCCTTTGAGACTTTTATCCCAAGACTTTTATCCTTCAACCAATTCCTTTAGATATTTTGTTTGAAACATCATGCCCTTTGGCCCTTTTGTGACCATCCCTTCAAGCATTCCTTTGGAATTTTTGTCTAAGAGAATTGAGTCTTCAAGAGAATTATTATAGACATTTTGTCTAAAATAATTCCCCTGACATAACTCCTTCAGACTTTGTGTCTTAGACATTTTTTTTATGAAATTAGGGTCCCATCAATAGAAAGCCCATGATAATTCTCCCCTAATAATTGCCCCAAAACAAATACCATACTACCAAGTGGCACCTTTGCTTAGAGAAAATTTCATTATGTTTTGAGCTTACTTTAATATTTTATCCCAGGCCCAACTATTATTTTATTAATACTAAAACCTTAGGCTAAAATATTCATTCAGGGTTCTTTGTAAATATCTTCCAAAAGTATTACACTAAGTCATTTTTTACTTATGTTTGTAAGAGTAAGGAATCCCAAAGAAATGACACGTGTCAAGATGATGATGTATAAACCAAAATTATGTCACACGCATGTGTGCAACTCCCTATGTCAAAAATAATTAGCCTCCCTAACCCTTGCTTTTACCCCTCACACATTTAATTAATTTAAATATTTAATTAAGTTAATTAAAAACCCCTTTTTTCCACCTTACCTGGCCACCTCACCCTATGACCAATTCTCACCTAATGAGTCACCTTAAGACTTGGTCCCCTCATCCCAACTACCCAAGACTTATTCTCACTTCAAAACTAAATTCCTAATCAACTACCTCCTTCTTAACCTCTTATTTTTACCATTTTGTAATAGGAGCCACACTTGGCATGAAGATCAATAGAAAACAAGCCAAAAATAGTAAGCTTTACCTATTCTAGGTCTACTAACATCGATCAACCCATGGCTGATGTCAGTGGGATCACCAAAGTTGGTGATATAAGCCAAACTCCAACCTAAAGTTTAGGTTAGAAAAAATTAAGAAAATTCATTCTTACTTGCATTAAAGCTCTTGGCATTCAATTTTCAACATTCTGGCTTACTATCATCTTACATAAGTCAATCATGATTAGGAACTAAGATCTTGAGGACCAATAACACCTACTTGTTCTCTTTGTTTAGGCCATCAATTTGAACTATCTGATAGGGACCATCAATCTGGTACTTATCATTTAGTGACCACTACAACTAAGTACATCACTTATTTTATAGTCTTTTAAGCATTTATTTTGCTATCACTTTATATCTATTGTGTATTTATTTACACACTCCTGATCGAACCCCCATGAAGGAGTTACAAATCTTCCTTTCTTATTTCCCCTTGACCTGACACACCAAATCTCTAACCAGATCTACCAAACCATACTCTCTCTCATAACTCTCCCCAACCTCCTAAACCTGATCAAAACCATTTCCTAGACCTAAAAAATCCTTTTGAGGGCTCCTAGACAATTATTTCCCCTAAAAACCTCAGTAGCCTAATCGACATCAGTGACCTTCACTACCAACCTTGGTAGTAAAACTGATATCATTCGGTCCCCTATTTATGTCAATGACTGTGGATTCCCTAACCTTTCCAAAACCTACCCAAACAACTTCCAAAACACAAACAAAATATACCACCTTCAGTATATTACTCTCTATTGCATTCAAGTTGCTAATAATGGTAATATTATCTCTTTTTCACTCTCTATTTACCTCTCTTTTAGTTATTTATTACTCTCTTGTCTCTCAAAAGTGGGTTGTCATCTCTAAAAAAGTTTCACACTTCCTAGAACAAGCATGTAGCTTGGCAGCCCACTCATTTATCTACTAACAAACATCTTGTGGTAGTGATTTCTTACTCATAGGTAGTCCTCCCAAACCAAATAAGAGTGCTCAAAATGTCTGGATATAGCACACAAACCAATTTGGGTTCATTCTAATCACTTATCCGTATCATTCTTTTCTATTTTCCTTTAGACTTGAAATAAACAAAATTTAGTGAAACATTTCTAGCATGCTTGATGGGACCCTAGAGTTTTCCTTGGGTTCATTTCTTGTTTTAAGCATTCATATAGGTGAATTATAGTGAAAACTTCATTTATTTCACTTTCTCCTTCTCTCTTCTCTTAAAATGAAAAATTCAACATTTTATTTTCTATTTAAAAGCATTAAACTCAAAATTTCTTTCTTTTCTCTTTGCCTCTAAAAGCAATTTATCATTTTTTTACAAGTTAAAAAGAATCTCTTATTTAATTCTTCTTACATGTACATTAGGATAGTGAATTTCATTCTCTACTCCTATTTCATCTTTGTCTTCATTTGAATCTAAGCATTTTAGATTTGAGTTTAAAACTTACTGCATTTCATTATTTGATTGTTGCATATTAGCTCACCTAGTTAATTGCAAGCATTTTGAATAAATTATAGTGCACCTATGTGACATAACCAAATCACATTCACACAAACAAACATCTAAACTCACCTAAAAAAAGGCCCATTGGGATTTCATCACCTGGTAGATCACCTTACCCTACCCAGCTATCCTACTTGGATTTCACCACCAAGGGGAGAACCCACTCCATTCTCTAGCAGAGTATAAACTCTAGATAGAAGGTATATTTTGGCTAAGTATCCTAGCTTAGCTCCAAGTCCATGAAGTGTGGAGATCAAGATCCTATAAAAATCCATGTACCTGGTCTAACCCAAATTTCCTCTTGAGCACTAAAACTAACCTAAAACCAACTCTTGATTATTTTCTAGTACCTTCAATAACCAAATTCTCTTTTCACTATCTAATTAAGGCATAAGCTAACATGAGACTAAAAATTAATCTCTAGGACTTAACAGTTGTTGGATGTATGTTATTTTTCTACTTTTCTATTGCCTTCTATATTTTAGAGTTGGTAAGGACATTTTCCTATTGATTCACAAAATCAATACTATTTTTAATACTCAGTTTGTATACCCTATTATCTCAAGTTTTTTGAGTGTTCTTCCTTCTTACATAGACCTCTTACATCCACTATTTTACCTAGTTTCAACTTATTGTTTTTTAAAACATCAAATTTCCATCTCCTAAGATATCATAGTGATTGACATCAGTTAACTTTACCGACATTAGTTAATCCACTGATGTCAGCAAACTTTTTCTACTAACATCGATCAAGTGGCCGATGTCGATGATTGTGTAATTTTTATCTACTAAAAATATCAAGCTAAAATAACCCACTTACCTACACTCAAACCTAGTTTTTCCTTATTCTATCACTAATACAGGGTAATAAGACTATTTATACTTCCTCTTGCATGGTATTGATGCGAGCTCAAGCTAAAATTCTTGTCAATTACATAAGCCAGTAACCACTTTCACATTCCCCTCTCACTTTTGATTCTATCATGGAGCATACTTCAAATATAGAGCATACTCCTAGCCCCAACCAAATTCCCATTGTGCATGAGGGAGATAGATATTTTGCTAAATTTCTTGATCACAATGTGGCAACCCTTCAACATTACCTTACTATGAGCCAACCCTGTAATTCTTTGGGTGACCCAATCTACGGTATGCTAACTTCTCTAATGAAAAAAACTTTAGTTTCAATTTCCTCAACTTTTTTCCCCATGGTTACCCAAACCACCACTTCAATGAGTAACCCAACTATAAACAATGTTCAAAGTTTAGCATCACCAACTACCCAATCCCACCTAAACCCTGGTATAACTTCCTTACTTTCACAACCACAACTAGTTCAATCAATCCTTACCCCATTTTAGAATTTAGTGGTACCTATTCCATCTACCCTCACACTTATAATTACCTAAGTTATGACTCACCCTTCATCCATTATAACCATGCCAATAATCTAACCTATAATAATAACAACCAACCAAAGCATAGTCTCTAACCCAATGGGACAAGCCCCTTTTATTTAAGCACCCTAGCCTATGAATCATTATCCTTATGTTACCCAAACACAGCCTCAACAAGCTATGTCATATGCTCCCTCTACTTCTTATCAAGTTCCCTATAATTTAGGAGGTATCCCCCAAACTAATCCCCCTCTGGAACTCATTGAGATGCTGATGGACAAGATGTCTAATCTAGAGACATCTATTTCTAGTTCAAAGAATGTGTTATCTTATGATTAGATATGAAATGAAACCATCCATCCTTCTATACATATTTTTCCTTATATAATCCAATGGGAAATCCCTAAATTTACTCTTTTATAGATTAAAGAGGACCCACAATAACACTTGTGAGCATTTAGACATACTTCTTATTTAATTGGGCATGATGATGTGTTACTACTTTGCACTTTCTGTATCTCTCTTTCAGGTGTTGCCTTGGATTGGTATAGCTCTATACCTAAGCAATCACTTTTCTTTTTTACCTAACTTGCACAAATATTCTTGGACTATTTATTTATTAACATTTCTAAAAAGGTTTCTATAACAGATGTTTATTCTATCAGACAATTTGATGACGAGTCTATTGCATATTTTGTCACTCACTAGAGAAGCTTGATCAATAAAATCTCATTCTCCTTACCCCAACATAATATTATTAATCTCTTCTCAAGGGCATGTGCTAAGCACATCTCATCCACACTTTGGGTACATACTTTTTTTACATTTGATGAGGCCTTTACAATGGCATAAAAACTTGAGGTTTATGCTATAGATGAAGGCAAAGTCAAATTGCATAGTAAGAATCCCAAATCTAAATCAAATGATTCTTTCTCTTCTAAAACTTCTCCTTCTAACCAAAAATCTAAATGATCTACCAACGTGGTGGTCATTAAGTCAGCCTCTTCCACAACCGTAAACCAATCAAATTCCTTGACTTCCTAAAATCTAACCAAGCAAATCCAATAATGATATGAATAAAGACAATACACTCCCATTGGGAGTCATATACATCCATTTTGGAGAAACTATTGAAACAAGGTGTCATTACCCTTCCTTAGATCAAACCTCCTATACAGTTTGACCCCTCCCATCTTATTCCAATTTGGTTTAAGGAAGATGAGTTTTGCAGTTACCATCAAGTTAGAGGTCACAATTCTAATAACTATAAGACATTTAAGAACATTGTTCAAGACATGATTGATAGGTGTGATCTCATCTTGGATAATCTTAATGCACCCCATAATCAAATTATAGATGTGTTCAAACACCCTTTTCCTAACCATTCACTGAATCAAAATATTGTTTAGACAAAAACTAACTCAGGTGATCATAATATCCATACAATTAATATGGTTTTTCCTTTACCTCTAGTTCCACCTCTCCTTCAACAAGAGACACCCATTTCATCAACTCCTCCCCCACACTCAGTGGTATTTATTTTTCCTTTTCTTCTTCCTTAGGTAGAAGAACCTATTTCACCTATTCCACTCCCTTGTGAGGAAGAGCCTCCTTTACCACTTCTTTTGCCATTTAAGGAGCCTATAATGCTAGTTCCTTTTGCACTAATATTACCTATCCTCTTACCACTTGAATACCACACCCTACCCATTCCTTAACCACATGTTGAAGGGAACATCATTCATGTATTATACTCTCTTGAGGAACCTTATTCACCTACCTCTCCTCCACCTATAGAGAGTAGTAACCCATCCACTCCACCTTTGCATTTAAAGGAGTTAGTATTATCTACTCCCATAATAGATGAGAGACCTATTGTGCCTACTCCAATTGTACCACTCTTATCCCCTTATTTTACCTATGGAGGATCATACTTTACCTATGCCTCACCCAGCTATTGATGAAGCCATAATACCTATGCTTTACCCTCTTGAATAACCTTCTTCACCTACCTCTCCTCCACCCATGGTAGACCATGTCTCTTCTCCCATCTCTGTCGAAGAGGACCCCATTGCGGTTCTTTCTCATATTTGGCTTGAAGTAGTAGAAACTAACTATTTACCTCTTTCCCAAACATCTTAGCCTTCTAAATACACAACCATAAGGCCTACGTCAACTTTTCTACACCCTTCTTGTGTTTGGTGAAAAGTCTAGAATTTTTTGACTCTATGAAGCTAGATCATGCAACATTTTGGGACTAGCTTAAAAATCCTTATCCAACATAAGGAATGTCAAACTTTACTACCAACCCTCTCACTACCCTTTACCCCAAGGTCTTTGACAAAGCTATAAATTCTTCATCAAAAGAACCTAAAGTTCAACCATCTATGTCAGAACCCTCACCCTCATAGGAATCTACCATATTAAATTAGATTAGGCCCTTAAGCATATGCCCCATCTCTAATTTAATTCATCCATAAGTGAATTAGATTTAACTCCTCAACCAAAAGTTGTAGTTTCATGGCTTAAATTACAAAAAAATGTTAAGCTTCCTAGATCTCACTGATCCCTTCTTCAACCCTCAACTTTATCATCCATTTTGGGACCACACCCCTCTACTTTAGTTGGAATATTACTGATCCAAGAAAAATAAAAGATTAAGTTACCTCCACTCTTGCCTTTGGAAATTGGTAGGCCTTTCACATCAGACACTAAGAAAGTGATAGCAAAACATGTAACTTTTCCATCACTAAACAAATCACTACATAAAATTACCTTTTCAACATTGAAACACAAGAAGGTGTCCACTCCTATTAGCATAAGTGCAAGCCCACTTGCAGGTTCTTAGAGATTTTTCCTACATTAGTTATTATAATATTTCATAGTAACTCTTCCTCCCGTTAATCCTTATAGTCATCTTAGAATGAATCCATCTTAGTTTAATGATATACAAGTGTGTTTATATCATTGTTCACCTAGACACGATACTGAGAATTGTAAATCCCTCACAATAGTCATTTAGTAACACTTTGATGTCAACACTCTCTTCAATGATACTCCCATTAACCTTACTATTATTCCACCTTTTTCATCCATAGTGACTCTTACTATCCCACCTAAATTTAAACCCAAAGATGTGGTCATAACCCCTTTACCACCTCCTTCACCTACATTTGAGATTAACATAGTTAATGTGGCCACATGGTCACAAATCCAAAAATATAAAGATAAGGAAAAGGTCATTGCTCCTTGGGCTCATCCCTTCACCAAAGACACTCCTCTTAATCTTAAGATTTCCATTTTAGGTGTTCCTAAAACAACATCTTCAGATGTTATTCAAAGTTCAATGGTGAAACAACTTCACTAAACTCATATGAAAATATATTTGTATGAGTTAATCCAAAACTTATCCCAACACCATCAAGATTTAATTAGTTCATTTCAAGAGATTTAGGTACAATAGAATGATCCCCAATCTCTTGCATCTTTGGTTAGCTCCCTTAATTCCATCTCCTTGATTTCTTTTAGTGATTCAAAAATTCCACTTCAACACCTTGAAGATCAGGATTCTGCCCTTTTTATTACCACATATATTGATCAAACTCATGTCAAGAGAGTCATGATCAATGGGGGAGATAGTATTAATATTATTTACACCCATGCCTATAAACAACTAGCCTTTCCTGATAATTGCATGTCTCAAACTGATGTGGTACTCTACTCCTTTAACGATACCACAACTACTATGGTGGGCACTATTGTCTTACATATCCATGTAGGTCCTTGTACTATTCTCAAGATCTTATGTGTTGTGGAAGGAGAGTTAAAATATAACATACTACTTGGGTAACCTTGGATACGTGTTACGGCATGTGTACCCTCAACTTTACACTATTATGTCAAGTTTGAACATGATAAACAAGTACATATTATACCTACTGATCCACCTCCATTTAAAACATAAAACATGAATTATAGTCCCAATGATGTTCTCATTCCATTGAAAGCATCATCTTTCTTGCATGATACTTCTGAAGCTTCTACAAGCTCTACTCCCCTGGTTACATAGATACTGGCAACACAAATTCTTGACAAGGATCTCATGGAGGAGACTTTTTAACATTTGTCACTCGATGAATATAATTTTTTGATGCTCGACATGTTTTATACTCCATAAGAATATGGAAGGCTTCACATGCACCCAAATTATGATCCTTACATTGGGATGGTCATCCCTTATGTGTTCCCTAACCTTAAAACTAATTTCACATATGGGGGAATTGATCAGGCTCCCATTATCAGCAATCCATCTTCTTCACAATGACCATTTACCTATGACTTATCTTTCTTGAGTAACCCTAGATTCACTCACACCTATCTCTATCAGTGTGCCTATAAAGGATTTAGTTTGGGTCATTATGAACAAGGTGTCCATACACCTATTGTACATCCCATTATCCAAACCATTGAAAATGCCAAAAAGAGGCATGGAGTGGGATATGATGAACTGACTAAACTCATTAAAACTTCATATGTACCAATTATTGAAGAAATCATCTCTCCTTCTCCACCTTCTTCTCCATCATCACCTACCAAATTAGAGGTATCTATACCTCCTAATTTTTGTTTCAATTAATTCCATCTATTTTGGGCCTCTCACCTATCGCTATGGTAAGGAAACAAGGTCCCTTCCTCTCATTCATCCTAAAATAATTGATGAAGAATATCCCACTATTAACACTATCCAATGTCAAGATGATGACACAATTCTCACATATATGGGTTTGGATGATTCCTATATCCAACAATCACTCCCATCTAAAACATAAGCTATGTTAAATGAATCAACCATTGACATCAATCTATCCTCTCATCATAACCCTTACATCCTCAAGATTGGCCAATCTTTAGATTCCACTGAGGAAGATAATTGTGCCACATTTCTTAATGACCATAGAAAATATTTCACTTGGTCTTATAATGACATGCCTGGTATTGACCCCTCTATCATCACCCATAACATTATCACCAATCAAGATGCTAAACCTATTAATCAAAATCTTCATAAGATGCATCCTTATATTACTCTCCTTATCAAAGAAGAGCTCCAACACCTCCTTTATGTTAAATTTATCCAACCCATCAACTACCCACAATATATTTCTAATATTGTTCCTATCACAAAAATAATCAAGGGAATTCATATTTACACTGACAATCATGATTTAAACCTCACTTGTCCAAAAGATGACTTCCCATTGCCAAGTATCGACCAACTTGTTGATTTAACAACCAACCATGAGATGTTATCACTTATGGATATGTTCTCTAGATATAATCAAATCTTGGTCGCTCTTAAGGATCAACATAAGAAAACCTTCATTACCCCATGGTGGAATTTCTACTATCAGGTCATGCCTTTTAGCCTAAAGAACACTGGTGCAACCTACCAATAGGCTATGACCTACATCTTTCATGATATCTTACACAAAATTATGGAAGATTACATGGATGACTTACTTGGCAAGTCTAAACTTTATCAAGACCACTTGATAGTTCTCAAAACCATATTTACTCATCTCCTCCAATATAACATTTTACTAAACCCAAAGAAATGTGTTTTTGGAGTTAATTCTGGTAAAATTTTAGGTTTTATCATTTCTCTCCATGGTATTGAAGTCAATCTTGCTAAGGTTAGAGAAATCCTAGAGATGCCTCCACCTACCAATATCACACAACTCCACAGCCTATAAGTCAAACTTCAATCAATTCATTGATTCATCTCTTAGTTTTCATATCATTACCAACCCTTTCACCATCTCCTCAAAAAAGATATCTCCTTCCATTATAATATAGATTACTAGGAAGCTTTTGACACACTTAAATAGTATCTCCTTTCCCCACCAATTCTTATTCCACCTAAATAAAATTATCCTTTCTACTTATACATCTTCACAATAGACCATTGTCTAGGTGTTATGATTGCACATCAAGATGACCAATATTGAGAGTAGTTAGTTTACTACATATGCTACACATTTATTGATTATAAGACTTGATATACCCTTACCAAAAAACTTTACCTTGCATTGGTCTTTTCCACTTCCAAGCTTTACCATTATCTCCTAAATCATGAAACCTATGTGGTCACCCATACTAATACCCTCAAATACATGCATTCCAAGCCATATAAAAACCAATGTGTATCCTAGTGGCTCATGTTTATTACTGAATTCAACTTATAATTCATTCAACAAAAGTCTATTAAGGGGAAAACAATCATTGAATAGTTAGCTACTACCCCTTTACCTAACAATCAACCTTCAAACCTCAAATTCCTTGATGAATCCATTATAATCAACCTTCAAACCTCAAATTCCGTGATGAATCCATTATAATTCTCTCCATCAATGACATATCCTATCAAATGATGATGTTCTTTGATGGATATAAATGTCAATACAATGGGGGTGCAACGGTCATTCTTATTCCTCTAGATGGCGTACCTATGCCTTTATCATTTAAACTAGATTTTGAATGCACTAATAATATGGCTAAATATGAGGATTTGATTTTAGGACTTAAAATAACTCTTTTCTTGGGTATCAAATCCATAACCATTTTCATTGATTCTTAGCTAGTGGTTAACCAGGTTAATGGTTCCTACCTATGCAAAAATGAAATATTTTAGTGGTATAAACATCATGTAGATACACTATTGGTATCATCTAACTCTTATCTCTTACAAACTATTCCTCAATCTACAAACAAGTTTGATGATGTGATGGCTTCACTTACTTCACACATACCCTCTTTATCCTCTTCCTTGAGAATCTATGTCACTGTGCATCGCTTAACATTACCCTCCTATGTATCAAATAACATCCTCTTTATCAGAAATGTAATATCCAACCCACATGAATTATAGTAAAAGCAAGTCACAGATTATATTTCCTTCTCTTTTACCCCTTGTAATCTCTCTAATAATGGGAGACATGCCTTCATAAAACATGTTGCTCATTACACTATGATAGGGGGACTTCTCTACAAGTGAGGTTTTGATGGTATTTTTCTTAGATGCCTCACTAGTACTGAGACTCCCTTTGCCATTAAAGAAGTCCATGATGGGATTTATGGTGGGCATTTCAGTGGTCACATAATTACCAAGCGTATCCTTTGAATTGGCTATTATTGGCCCATACTTCATCAAGACTGTGTTGATTACATTTGGCATTGCATCAAGTGTCAACAATACACTAACCTCCTTCATCTTCCAAGTCATGAATTATAAGTTGCTAAATACTTTTGGCCCTTCTCCCAATAGGGCTTAGATTTAATCAGGGAGATTAACCCTCATTCATCTCTTTGTCATCTTTCTATCATTACTGCCACTGAATACTTCACCAAGTGGGCTAAGGCCATCCCTATCATCTCCACTAAAGTTGACAATTTTTTTGACTTCATCAATCATCACATCATCTATAATTTTGGTATCCCTCATAAAATTATAATAGATAACAACAAATCTTTCAAAAACAAGACTATTCAAAGTGTTTGTGATACATTTAGAATAAAATTAAGCTTCTCACCACCATATTATCCACAAGTAAATGGATAGGTAGAAGCTTCTAATAAAACATTGATCAAAATTCTCATGAAGGTAGTCAATGATATGGGTAAGCATTGGTACACACACATTCCTTTTGATTTATGGGCTTATCACACTAGCATTCAAACCCTTATGGGTGCTACACCTTTTTATTTGGTATATGGGATGGAGGTTATTTTACCTCTTGAAGTCCAAATTCCTTCTCTTCACATTTATATACAATAAATAATTACTAATGATGACTTTTACTAAGAATGTTTAGCTCAACTTGAATTACTTGATGAGCATCATCTCATAGCTCTCAACCACCTCTAAATATATCAAGAGTATATCAAATGTTCTTATAATAAAAACCTCAAAGAATGAGATTTCAATATAGGAGATCTAATCTTAAAATAAAATCAACATGTGATGAACATGAAGAAAATCAAATGTTGTAAGTTTTCTCCTAATTGGCTTGGACCTTATATCACAACTCACAAGCATGGCTCAAGAACTTATCACTTGTGTTCTCTTGAACCTATGACCATTATTTTATTAAACAAACATCACTTTACCTCATGTTTAACTTGAGCTCATCCTTTGAACATCCCTATTACATTCATTTCCCTTCCTCTTCACCCTTACTCCTATACACTTAGTTAACTTATGCAGTGGTATGGTTTTTCCCTCAACGTGGAAAACTCTTAAGCCTCTATAGTCTTGTCCATGACTAAAAGCATAAAAAAAATTTAAAAAAAGGGATATGCGACAAGTTATAAACTCTCAGGTCATGCTTCTTAACATAGACTATTCCCTTGAAGGACAATTACGTAAATTCCCTTTGTTACTATCAATAGATTGTTCCCTTAAAGGATAGCTATTTAAACTTAAAAATGAATGCTTAGACCACTCCCTTGAAGGATGGCTAAGCCAAGCTTTTTTCTCAAAGGGAAATACAAATAAAAAAAAAGGATTCTCACATTAATTAGTTTTATACGACCTTAACCCATACAAAATCACATTGTAGTCTTCTTGCATTGATCATCTTACGCAACAAAAAAAAATGTTTAAGACATAGGATTGTCTATAGTAGCTCTCGAGTCACCCACAAAAAGGGCATATCATCCCCACTTCGTAGGTTATGCTACCTATTGTTCCCAAAATCTGTCACTCATTTTTGGGGACAACATATCAATTATTTTCATCCTACAGGCCAAAATTCTCTCTTCCCTTCTCCAAAAATGTTCTAAGTGCTCTAATTCTTTAGTTATTCAAGATTTTTTAGCTAAGGGACTCACAGGTTCAACATGTTCAATGACTTCAATAGGCGAGCCCTCACAAAGAAACAAGTTCCCAACACTTATGCATTTTCAAGGTTGGTTCAACGTCAAAGTTCAATCAAAGAGTCCATTAGCAGGATTCAAATAAAATATTGAACCCCACCTCCAAAGGTTCAAAGGTTCAATGGGTTCAAAAGTTTAATTACATCAGTAGACTTAAAAGAGTTAAGCACTTCGATAAGTTCAAAGTTCAACGGCTTCAAAGGACTTAAAGAAAAGAAGGATTTGAAGAAGAAATATTTAACCTATTGAACCATTAAACCTTGAACCAAAATGGTTCAAACATTCAAGGTTCAATGAGTTCAATAAAGGTTTGAAGAGTTGGTTCAATTGAATGGTTCCAAGCGGTTGGTTCAAGTGATCAATTAGATGAGTAGAATACAATATTGAACCATTGAAATATTAAACCATTGAACCATTATTGGTTCAATCTGTCAGTTCAATTGAAAGGTTCAAAGGAGTCTCCCAAAGCCTGAAGGACAAGTTCCCTTGTGGAGGGTAGGGAATAAAAGGAACAAAAAGATATCTTTCAAAAAGATTTTCTACAGCAAAACTTCACAAGAGAAATCCTCTAGACAAAAAGTCTAAAGGAAATCCTTCAGACATTTTGTCTGAAAGAATGTTCAAAGGCCTGACAAAAAGTGACAAAGGTAGGGGAAATAATTCCTTCAGATAAAATGTCTGAAGGATTTACTTCAAACTTATTATCCGAAGGATTTGAAGAACAAGGCCACTCAAAGGACCTCGAAGGGTAGGTACCCTTGTGGGGGACTCTTGGTGACCACGAGATGGACCATTCTTAAGGCCCAAAGGGACACCTTCCCTTCAGGGAGTTCAAAAGACTTAAAAAAACAAAGGATTCGAAGAACAAAGAATGAACCAATGAGCTAATTGAACCTTGAACCAAAAGAGTTCAAAGTTTAAAGGTTCAACGAGTTCAATAGAAAAGAAAAGGATCTAGAAACTTTGAAGGACCAAAGGATTCTAAGGAAGAGAATGAACCATTGAAATTTGAACCAAAATGGTTCAAAGTTTAAAGTTTCAAAGGTTCAAAGAAGCTTCAACTGAAGAGGAAAGAAAGTGATTAAACCAAAGAAGCAATTGAACCAAAGAAGTGATTAAACCAAAGAATTGATGGGACTGCCTAAACCATTAAACCAATGCACTCTCATGGTTCAAGGTTCATGGTTCAAAGTGGTTCAAGTGACCAGTGACTAATAACATCCCTGTGGATGTCAAATTTAGGGTAATGAAATATCCATTGATTTTTAAATATGGCATGAACCTAAGAACAAACTCATTGACTAGCTGAAGAGGGAGCTGAAAGAGCCAGTAGAAAGGGAAAAGATAGCTCGAGAGCTTAGATCATGAGGAAGAGACAAAATGTAACAAGGAAAGAAAGAAAGACCAGAAATATCTACATAGGAGTTATTTCTAGTAGGAAGAACAGTCCACCAAGTAGACATTTGAGCTCACAAATATTAAAAGGTGTGGCCCATTTTTCTCCCTTTGAATAAAAGGGAGTGGGTAGTCACGTACATATTTGGAGACAGACTAGGTGACACATGCCCAGGAGAAGACATTCGAGATGTTTCTATACACCAAAGTCAAGGCCAATGCCTTATTTTAGCATGCCCTCCTTGATAGAAATAAAAATGCATTCAAGGCATTGAATGCAGCATGGGCCATTCCATGAAACAAAGCACCAAGTCTTTCTTGGCTGCTATATATTGTAATCTGTTATTTTATGCAAGAGAGATCTTTTTTGTTATCAAAAGCAAAACTCTACCCAAATTGAAAGGCATTACTAAGACTTTGAGCTCAGATTGTTAATCATATTTCATTATCTAAATGAGAAAGCATGTGATATTTTCGACTTTGTGCTGGAATAGCTTATGTTGTTGAGGAAATTGTTCTTATGTCTATTTCCTGAATGTTCTTGTCCATTTAATTAAATAAGCAGAACTAGTGGAAGTAACCAGGAAGGTGTCCTGAAGCTGACTGTGGAGAGACTTTATGCTACCGCAATTGTATTTATTATGTTTATTTTTTGTTTCTATTTAAAGGATCTTGGGACAACTTTGTTCCCCAATTATCCTTCATATTTCACTCTTTTGAAGTTGAGGGGAAGACTTCATGCTACACCTCATTCTACTGGTTATTATGCCATGTTACAATTACTTTCCAAGAAAGATTTTTGTTGTTTACAGAATAACACTTCTGAAAGAAGAGAAGTGCCTTCTATCATTTCACTAGGATTTCTCCTTTGATTTGTGAACATCATCTCTAAAAAAAGAGAGATAGATGGTGCTATCCTACCCTGAGTGTTATTTTTTGCATATATATATATATATATATATATATCCTCATATTTATAGGGAACCTCCCCTTGATGAGAGGAGAGATTTCTCCCCTTTTGATGTGGTAAACCTACACATTTGGCCAACCAATCTCCCTATGTTGTGGTTGAAACAACCTATTTTGCCCATCAATTAGATAGTGACAAAATATTCACCCAATAATTTTTGGTGACTCCATTGGGGATCAAATGTGTAGTTTGAAGCCTTAAGCTTCAAATTGAAGCAGTTCCAATTCTTTCTATTTCAATTTTACACTCTGGTAGATCCATGATATACTCAAAGCTAGAGAGCTAAAGGTATTGTTGACCCTGTATTTGAGTTGGCTCAGCAAAGTGATTTTGATCTATTTCTTTCACCATCTCACCTCTAACAAACTAGGAGTTTTCCTCCTACAAAATTTAGTTCTCCATTACCAAGCAAAGCATCTATTTTTGCTATTAGCAGAGCTTTGTCACAATATAGCCCTAAAGCATTTATTATCCCTCCCTTCAGTAGTTAAATAATGGCAGTTCAAGGCCTCTAGGGTAACTCTTTTGGCCTACTCAACTTAACTCAACCTCTACATGAGCTACCATGTAGTTTAAGGAATAATTTCCCCAAGTTATTTGGTGATGGGAGAGTTCATCCTAATGAACATATTATAGCCTGAAACATAACATGTGGCATGATAGGTGTGGAGTATGAGGACATAACAGTCAGGCTATTTGTAGAAACATTGTAAGGCGCTACTACAGACTAGTTCTATCATCTACAGGCCTAGACTATAACTGATTAGAACACCCTCAAAGCCAAATTTGAAGCCAAGTTCAAGCCTACAAAAGATGTGCATGCCCTGCTGGCCTAGCTCACATACATGAAGAAGGAGCCTCATGAACCTATGAGGGACTTCATAGCCAAGTTTGACAAGTTGAGGAATAGGATTCCTACCATTTCTTAGCCAATAGCTGAGAACCTTAAATGTTTTTTCATCAATTCTTAGCTTCCAGAAGTAAGGTTTCTACTAAGATGTGCTAGCCACATAGACCTTGCTATAGCACAAGATTTGGCTATTGAGGTAGAAGATAATCTCATCTTGGCAGGGAAGATAAGGAGAGATCCTAACAGAGGTAAATATTCTTCACCCTTTGAATATCCATCTATAGACACTACTAATCCAATGGTGCAAAAGCTATCAAATGAGTTGCTATCTCTAAAAAAGCAAATGATGCAAGGTATGTCTTTTACTCCTTCATACTAAGATATACCAAGGAGGAAATTCCCCAATTAGTTGTATCAAGGCAATGCTATCAAAAATCAAGGGCAGCCAAATCATCTTCCTCCCCCATAGGGGAAATTGGCCATTGAAGCACCTCTAACCAATTTAGTAGTTGGATATTTTGAAATAGAATTTTATTTCTCCTTCCGGCCTGAGTTGAACCAAGAAGATGATGCTAATCTCTTCACAGAGGGAGAAGAAGAATTAGCTCATGACTCTAACATTGGTTTTTTAAATTACCAGGATGAACCCAGAAGTAAATGTGAAGTGTTTGATGGATCATACACTGTATTCACCTGGTCCCAAAACTAGTCAACCTAACAAGCTAATAAGAAAAAAATAGAGGAGTGAGCTCAGCCTGCAATTTCAATTTCCAAATGAGGAACTTCTCTGCCTTTATAGCCAAAGGACCTAGTGAGTAATAACAAAGTAAGTATCTCAAGTACACCTTCACCTTTAACTTTAATTTTGTAGATTAGTCCTCCCCCCTAAAAACTAAAAGGATGAACTGCCTTTCCCTATTCCAAATTCATTTTAGATGTTTGACATAGTCGACCATGTCAAGAAAACTAAAATTCAAATCTCTAAATTTGAATTCCTATAATCTAACCCTGAGCAGTTGGATAAGTTGGTTTAATGTGTAAAGAATAAAACCATCCCTACAAGACCAACTATTCTAAATATGACTCCCATGTCCACCCTAAATAACTTTATCATTACTCCTCCTACCAGTCACCAGCTGAATAACTACATAATAGACTCTGGTGCGTCTGACAATGTCATGCCTACCAAAGTAGTGGAATCTCTTGGTCTCACACTGACTAAGACATTTTGGAGATGTTTATCCATCGAGAAAAAACAAATGCCACTGCTAGGACAAATCAAGGATGCTCAATTTTTATTTACAACATTCTCAAACAAGAGAATTAAGATGACAGTACTAGTGGCCAACATCCCAGCCTCATATGACATTCTTCTTGGGCAAAATTTTTGCAAAGATGTTGGTGGTGAGTTGAGTATGGACCTATCTAAAGCAAGGATCCTAGTCAAAGGTGTCATGAAAAAATTGCTCCCTAAAAAGGAAGAAAAAATGTGGTCACTCAAACATCAGCGCCTGAAGCTCAAATTCTGTTTGAGTCTTCAGGCGTGGGTAATTACTTCTTATCCATGGAAGAGGTTCATGTGGCATCTAATGAAATCCATAAATGTGATAGCCTAACAATCAATTTAGACAAAATAGTAGAAGGATTTGTAGAATGAAGTACAAGTGTAGAAGAATCCTCCCCTCCAATTAAAGAAAAATCTAAGGAAAAATCAGTTTTTGATGATGTGTGGATTCTCAAATTCAATGGAAACTATTATTTTATCAGTTCAAGAGCTGGGATTGTGTTGATATCTTCTCAAGGAGATATTTTCCCCTTTTCTTATAAGTTGTAGTTCAGTAATACCAATAATACTGCTGAATATGAATCACTACTGCTCGAATTGAAGGTTGTTCAAGATAGAGGCGTCAAATTCCTTCATGCCAAAGGAGATGCTAAGCTTGTGGTTTTCCAAGTTAAGAACCTGTACCAAACCAAACATGAGAAATTACACCATTATTTAAATCTATTTTAGTATCTTTGTAGTACCTAGGGAGTTTAATGATCGAGTTGATGCATTAGCTATTTCTAAAACTCTTTTGGTTCTTCACCTAGATTTTAAGGGAGACAGGTACACTATCAAACTAGTCTTTCAACCAAGTGTACCTGACAATGGCAATCATTGGCAAGTGTTTAATGGCAATAACCAAATCATTGCCTTTCTAGAATAAAAAGACAGCTTTGAACAACTTTACTTTGAAGCCAGTGAGCCTCAAAATTTGAATCAGCCCCTAAAACAAGTTCAGATGCAAGTGAAGAATTCCTATAGCTAAAAGGGAATAAAATTCCTAAAGGATTGGTTTCCCTTGAGAAACTATTTGACAAGCATGAAAGGTTCATCAAATAGCAACAAATGGATTCAAGCTCCTCCTAGGAGTTTGATCAAATAAATTTGGGTACCAAGGAAAATCCCAAGATGGTGAACATTAGGAAGTGTTGCACTCTGGAGGAAAAACTCAAATTTACTGACTTGCTTTGCCATTACATGGATGTTTTAGTGTATTATTATGATAATCTAAAGTCGCTCAGGATTGAATAAATTTGCCATGAAATTCCTCCCAAGAGTCATTAAGTGCCTTACAAGCAAAAATCCTGATAGTATAATCCAAAGATATCAGGTACTATTCTGTCTGAAATATAGAAAATGTTGAACGCTAGGATAATTTTCCCAATCCATCATTCCACATGGATTGCAAACATAGTTTATGTGAGAAAAAAGAATGGAAAAATTCACCTCTACGTGGATTTTAGAAACTTGAATCAATCCTCTCTAAAGAATAACTATCCTCTGCCCATCATGGATCAAGTCCTTCAAATGGTGACTGGTTCAGAGATGTTATCAATATTAGATGGCTTATTAGGGTACAATCAAGTGGAAGTTGGTGAATCAGACCAGCATAAGACTTCTTTCACCATGTCTTGGGGCACCTTTGCATATCGAAGAATGCCATTTGGCCTGATAAATGCTGGTGTCACTTTTTAGAGAGCAATGGACCTTGCTTTCAAAGATGAAATGGGTAAGTTCATTATGGTGTACCTTGATGATTTAACATTCTTTTCCAAGCATCATCCTGATCATGTACACTCTTTGAAACAAGTGTTGGAACGATGTCACTAGAATGGCATTTATCTAAATCCCAAGAAGTCTATTTTTGGGGTAATAAAAAGGAAACTTCTTAGACACATTATATCCCAAGAAGGCATAAAGATTGACTCAGAAAGAGTCAAATCCATCTAGGATCTTACTTTGCCCACAAGTAAGATTGCAATTCACTCTTTCTTTAGAAAGGTGAATTTTTTATGAAGGTTAATTTCTGAGTTTGTAGAGAAGACTCACCACATTGTGGACATGATGAAGGGAAAGGGCATTTTCAGCTAGACTGAAGAAGGGAAAGCAAAATTTCAAGACATCAAGATAGCTATTGCCCATGCCCCAATTTTTGTTTGTCCAGATTACACCAAAGATTTCACAATGTACAATTATGCTTCTAAACACACACTTTCAGTAATTCTAGTTTAACAGAACAAAGAAGGTGTGAAATCTCCCATATCCTTCATGAGCTGTCATCTCAAAGCTCATGAACTGAAATATTTAAATCTAGATAAGTATGCTTATGCAGTGGTAAAGGTAGTAAAGCACTTCCATTTTTAAATTCTGAATTCCCACATTGTTGCCCTGGTTCTTGATACAATAGTCAAGTCCATATTAACTCAGCAATAGTTTGGAACTAAAAGGGGTAATTGGATTGCTAAAATCTAGGAGTTTGATCTGGTTATGAAACCAACCAAGCTTGTATAGGGAAGGGGCCTCTACCAATTGATTGCTAACAACATATTGAAAGAAACATGGCATGAAGGAATGGAGGTTGAAGACATGCCAATAGTCCTCTTTGTCACCACCACAAATGAGTGGTATTCAAATATTGCTCATTTCTTTACCTATGATGAGTGTCTTACTCACCTGTCTCGTAAAGGAAAGAGGACTGTAAAGTTGAAAGCTGCCAACTTTGTTCTATGGGAAAATGGGTTATATAAGAGGAACCTTGATGGGGTATTCCTTCACTATGTGGATAAAGTGCAATAGAACAAACTTTTGGAGTCTTTCCACACTTTGGCTTGTGGAGGATATTTTTATATGCCTGTAACTACCCATAAGATTTTGTGAGCCAGGTATTACTGGCCTACTCTATTTCAAGATGCATATAAATGGGTATAAAGATGTGAACTATGCCAACAGTTTATTGGAAGACCCAAGTTAGTTGCTTTGCCTCTTAAGCCAGTGGTAATAGAAGAGCCATTTATCAATGGGGAATTGATTTCATAGGTGTTGTAAACCCATCTTCAAGTGCTGAACATGATTATGTCCTCACAGTCATAGATTAATTCACCAAATAGGTGGAAGTTGTTCTAGCCAAGTATGTTACTTTAGAAGTAGTATGCAATTTCATCAAGGAGAACATCATTTCCAATTTTGTGGTCTCAACCAAGATAGTGATCGATAATGCATCCTGTTTCTCTTCTTATGAGATTACTCAATTCTAATTTTATTATGGTATTACCCTCTCCCAATATTTTGATCATTTTTCACAAGAAAATGGCCAAGCAGAATCAATCAACAAGAACCTGGTGACCATCATTAGAAAGATGGTAGATGACAACCAATGAACTTGGCATAAGGCATTGTTTAATGCTTTATTGGCAGATAAAATCATGCCCAAAAGGGTGATAGGTATGTCTCCTCTCCAAATTCTGTATGGTCTCAATGTAGAGATATCAATCACCCTAGAATTGCCAACACTAAAATTGGCAAAGATGATCGAAGATCAGACATATGAAAGATCCATCAACAAAAGGATCATGTGCTTAACTGAGCTAGATGATAAGTGAACTATAGTGGTGGACCTAATTGCTATGCATTAAAGTCTGGCAAAGAAGCTTTTTTACCAAAAAGCAAAAACCTATAATTTTTAGATTGGTGATCAAGTTCTATTATGGGATAAGAGAAGAGAACCAAAGGGAATGCATGGGAAATTTGATTCCCTATGGAGAGGCCCATTTACTATTCATCAGTTCAATGGTGAAAATAGTTTTCTATTGAAGTATCAAGATGGCACGCCTTTTTCTCTGCCTCACAGTGGGCAGCATCTGAAGCACTTCAATCCTTGAAGTATTAAGTGACATCATCTGTACACATGTATATTTGTATAGGCTTTAGTTTTATTTTTTGTTGTTCATTTTCATTTCTTTTTAGTGCCTTTATTTTTGGGTAGCATGAATTTGTAGCCAAGTGGCATACTTGAAGGCATTGGAGATTCTAGTTTTTACTCCCTTCGATTGTTTTTACAATCGATGGAAGTTCCCCAACTAGAGCCAGTTATTGTTCCCAAAATCTGTCACTCATTTTTGAGGACAACATATCAACTATTTTGGTCTTGCAGGCTAAAATTCTCTCTTCATTTCTCAAAAAATGTTTTGAGTGCTCCAATTCTTCAATTATTCAAGCTTTTTCAGCTAAAGGACTCACAGGTTCAATGACTTCAACATGTGATCTCTCACAAAGAAACAAGTTCCCAACACTTAGGCATTTTCAAGGCTGGTTCAACATCATAGTTCAATCAAAAGGTCCATCGACAGGCTTCAAAAAAAATATTTAACCATTGAACCCCACCTCCAAGGGTTCAAATGTTCAATAGGTTCAAAATTTCAATGATATCAACAGACTTAAAATAGTTAAGCACTTCAGCAAGTTCAAAGCTTAATGGCTTCAAAGGACTTAAATAAAAGAAGGCTTTGAAGAAGAAAGATTTAACCCTTTAAACCATTAAACCTTGAACCAAAATGGTTCAAAGGTTCAAGGTTTAATGAGTTCAATAAAGGTTTGAAGAGTTGGTTCAATCGAATGGTTCCAAGCAGTTGGTTTAAGTGGTCAATTAGATGAGCAGAACATAGTATTAAACCATTGAACCATTAAACCATTGAACCATTGTTGGTTCAATCGGTCAGTTCAATTAGAAGGTTCAAAGGAGTCTCCCAAAGCCTAAAGGACAAGTGCCCTTACAAAGGGCAGGGAACAAAAGGAACAAAAGGATATCTTTCGAAAAGATTTTTTATGGCAAAACTTCACAAGAGAAATCCTTCAGACAAAAAGTCTGAAGGAAATCCTTTGGACATTTTGTCCAGAGGAATGTTCAAAGGCCTGACAGAAAGTAGCAAAGGTAGGGGAAATAATTCCTTCAAAAAAATGTCTGAAGGATTTCCTTTGAACTTTTTTTATGAAGGATTTGAAGAACAAGACCACTCAAAGGACCCCAAAGGGTAGGTACCCTTGCGGGGGACTCTCAGTGACCATGAAATGGACCATTCTCAAGGCCCAAAGGGACACCTTCCTTTCAGGGAGTTTGAAAGACTTGGAAAATAAAGGATTTGAAGAACAAAGAATGAACCAATGAGCTGATTGAACCTTGAACCAAAAGAGTTCAAAGTTGAAAGGTTTAACAAGTTCAATAGAAAAGAAAAAGATCCAAAAACTTCAAAGGACCAAAGGATTCTAAGGAAGAGAATGAACCGTTGAAATTTGAACCAAAATGGTTATAATTTCAAAGGTTTAAAGGTTCAAAGAAGCTTCAACTAAAGAGGAAAGAAAGCGATTGAACCAAAGAAGCAATTGAACCAAAGAAGAAATTGAAAAAAAGAAGCAATGGGACCGCCCGAACCATTGAACCAATGCACTCTCATGGTTCAAGGTTCATGGTTCAAAGTGGTTCAAGTGACCAACAACCAATAAAATCCCCATGGATGTCAAATTAAGGGTAATGAAATATCCATTGATTTTCAAATATGGCACGAACCTGAGAACAAACTCAGTGACCAATTGAAGAGGGAGCTGAAAGAGCCAATAGAAAGGGAAAAGATAGCTCAA